>NQII01000371.1:412539-509828 GCA_002778355.1 Clitarchus hookeri
AAAACTTAAAACAACCAATTTATATAGTGCTTCAGTGCTAAAAGCAAGACAAAACCTTTTTCTATATACAATTTTTTTATAACCAATTGAACATGTAACTCCTAGAGTGATTTTTCAAAGGTTCTTTTCAAAAGTATCGAAGATACCGTGAATGGATTATAACACACACTGCCTAGACGTACCACCAGATTTGTGTGCATGAATCAGACATTGATTTTAAAAGAATTGTGTCGAGATCATCAGTAAGTGAACCCATTCGAGATTATTGGCTTCTTACCATAATGTATGGTAAGAGCTGTGCACCTTACATATCCTATGGCAACATTTATTGTGTTGAGAGATTTTTATATTGATGACCTTTTGTTGGAGGCTGGTAGTGTTGGTGAAACTGTTGCATTGCAAAATGAACTCGTCCACCTACTAAAGAAACAAGGATTTGAAATGCAACAGTGGCTATCCAGTGTATCCGAAGTTATGGATGCAGCACCAGCTTCCTTATGACATACAGTGATTCCCTTGAAGTTTGATGATTTATCAGTTAAGACACTAGGACTTGAAGGGCACCCATATACTGACCAGTTTGCAATGTTAGTATTGCCAACTATTCAGCAGGATAGTTTAACCAAATTAATTCCAATCTCAAAAATTTCAAAGGTGTTTAACCCACTAAGGTGGTTGCAGCTTGATTGGGATGACCCTTTTCCAACCAGTTTTTTGTGACATGTAGAGAAAGTACAATAGGGAACTTTGTGCACTCAAAACTGTTAAAATTGAGATATATATAATTCCTTCTTCACCAGTGTCGCTGGAACTCATCACATTTTGTAATGCATCTGAATCTGCCTATGCTGCTGTGGTGTATNCGCTGGAACTCATCACATTTTGTAATGCATCTGAATCTGCCTATGCTGCTGTGGTGTATTTACGTTTTTGTTATAAAGAGAGTACCTTCATAGCGCGCATGGTTGCTGGTAAAAGCAGGGTAGCACTAGTGAAGCAGGTATCAATACCTCAACTGGAACCATGTGGTGCATTGCTACTTGCAAAATTACTGAAAGCTGTGAGGAAGGCACTGATTGTTGAAGTAGAAAACATAGTGACNTGCATCTGAATCTGCCTATGCTGCTGTGGTGTATTTACGTTTTTGTTATAAAGAGAGTACCTTCATAGCGCGCATGGTTGCTGGTAAAAGCAGGGTAGCACTAGTGAAACAGGTATCAATACCTCAACTGGAACGATGTGGTGCATTGCTACTTGCAAAATTACTGAAAGCTGTGAGGAAGGCACTGATTGTTGAAGTAGAAAACAAAGTGGCACATGACGCTTCCCAGTATTATATGTTTTCGACTTCGCATCATCACATATGTGTTACGTGCCTAGAAGGAGAGCAAACCCAGACTGGCTGGCTCCAAGGCCAGCCCATCATCGCCCCTCGGATACCGAGGGGTCATGCAATAATAAAAGGAAATCACATAACCACCCCGCCTATTGTTAAACCTGCCAAGAAGCAGCCGCCGGCATGCAAGAATTTGCCCCTAGTGAGCGGCAGATACCATCTGCATAACTACCCTACCCCTACACCGCCTGAAAGATGGCAGCAGAGTCGCCGCCCGACCAGAGCCCGAGGGGTGGCGGCCAAAGATAACTAAAGAGACCTGAAAGACACACCGGCCAACAGAATATAATGCTGTGCGCCCAGCGGCAACGTCAGTTGTGGCGAGGCAGCTCACACTAGAATCATCCAGTGCTAGGACCCCTCCTCCCTGAGGAGCCAACGCGAGTTGTTCCAGTAGCTTGCCTTAGCATCAGTTGTGCTAAGGCTCTCTACTACAGTCACAGTCCTCCTGAGGACTCTTCTGAACGCTTCCAGAGTTCTACCAGCACTTTCAACCACCAATGCCTTCACTACCAGTGAAGTCGAAGAATTGTTGCTACCCGACTCTTGCCGTCAAGTTCACCACACCTGACACATACACCATACGTAGTGCTCCAAGTCCCGTCCCTTCAGGACTAACAGCCTCAATTAGAGTTTAGTTATTTCCATGGCTACTTAATTGTTGCTCTCGTCTGCTCTTCAAGCCAGACTCTTCCAGCCGACAGGCCCCTTCACCTGTCTTGCCCTTGTACAAAGTCCGTTGAACACCTAGTGTGTGTTGAGATAGGAGATAGTACAGTTCACTGTGTTCTATTCTCGTGAGAATAAAACACGTATTTTAGCTAACTTCTGTTTCCTTGCTCTGAAGTAAATAAGTGCCCTTTCCCCAACCTGGTAAGTGTCATCCCGGAAGGGAGCGGCAGGGAACTGCGTATTTGGCAACTGTTTACTGACCTACAGTAGGACTGCAGGCAGCCCCTAACCAGGACTGCACATGTCACACACACCACAGATTCGACGGCCACCCACACTGTAAACCTGGTACCTCGGTGCTAGAGACATACGTACGGTAGAACCACAACCGCTATAAAGAAACACGACAAAGCATGTGGGCCAACCAAGTCAGCTAAATCACTCCCTCCAGAGTGTATAAACTCGCCGGTGGGGGTGCCAGGCCTGACATGGCTTATCCCAGGCACTTCTGATTTACACACCAACTAGTGGATTGTTGCCTGCTGCCCTTTACAAGGGTGAACATTGGAACCTTCCTGTTCATGACATTCATCCATCGACAAGGAAGCAGGAGGAATGCCCGGAGGACAGCTGCTGTTCTCGCATCTCGTCACCCCCTTAGTAGTCCGCCCCGTACCAACCCTTCGGCTGCTTGACCCTGGGAGAAAGAGCACAGGCCACCACTACTCCTAGTGAAGCCTTACTTCACTACCTTCCCCGTCAACATCTTTGGCCCACCGATTAGGGTTCTCAGAGTTGCTCATACTACAGTGGAACTACTGCATCGCTGTGTTCCACAGCCACTTGGAATAGACCCCAACTGCCAACCAGCCCAGCAAGACATCACCGGCCATGATGTCAGAGCCAACCAGCCCCGTTCCTACCAGCACATCTGCACGTGATCCACGGAACCAGACAGGGGGTATCCTCCTCGCCCACCATCTCCAGCAGAAGCCAGCCCAGGTGGAACAGAGCCCTCAACTACCACGAGATACAGGTTCCAGTGGTAGGTCAGCCATAATCCTTGCCCCAGCACCACGGAGGTATCACCTCGCAATCACAGACTTTGTGCCAGGCCGACGGTCTAACCACCCTACCCTCTTCAAGGGACCAGTGCAAGGTCATTGTCAAATACAGACACCCTCTCAGTAGAGTACGCCCGGAACCTGCACACCTGACCTGCGCATAAATAAAAAATCCCTTGATGTGACGTTATGCTTTGCTAGCTGTCACGTGTCAATAGTAACTACACAGACAACCATTGTGTTGGCATGGTTAGCAGCCCCACAGAGGCAGTGGAAAACTTTTGTGGCCTACAATATGTCAGTAATCCAGGACCTCGTAAAAACATTCTCAGTGGTATCACATGGAAGGAAAAGACAATCCAGCAGACTGTGCTTCACGTGGGCTGGCTCCAACAGAGTTGCCCACTCACTCACTCTGGTGGTTTGATCCTGCATAGCTACAAAACCCTGTGTTTCCATGTAACATGGTTGAAAATGCTAATCACAAACTTGCTGTACAAGAACAAAAACAGGTGCTGACAGTAACTTGTGCCAGGATTGATGCATCAATGTTGGGAAAATGGTAGTCATTGAATAAACTCCTGAGGATGATTGCATTGTGTGTTTTCCTGAGGATGACTGCATTGTGTGTTTCTAGTTTTATAACAATTGCAGAACAGCAAGAAGATAAAGAATTACATCCCCTTCTCTGACTGCAGATGAGCTACACAAAGTACTGTTTTATTGGGTGGTACGTGTAGAACATAAGATATTTGGATCAGAAATTTGTTGTCTTAAAGCAGACAAACCAGTGTCTGCAAGAAGTCACATTGCTAGTTTGTACTCATTCTTATATGAAGGTGGGGTACTCAAGGTGGGTGGTTACCTCAAAAAGGCAGAAATTCCTGAAGAACAAAAACACCCAGCTGTACTCCCTAAACTCAGCAAGCTAGTTGAGCTGACTATATGACAGATACATTTGGAAAATCTTCGTGCTGGTCCTCAGTTTGTACAGGTTGTTCAGGAGTGATTTTGGATACTTAGAGCAAGAGATACCATCCGGAGCATCATCAGGAAATGTGTGACTTGCTATTGTCAGCGAGCAGAGCTAGCAAAACAAGTGATGGGTGACCTTCCAGCAACCAGGGTGTCTCCTGCTCGGCCATTTCTTCATTGTGGGATAGACTATGCTGGTTCTTTAATTCTCTGCAACTGTAAGGGTACGACAACATCAAATTCAAGTGCTACATTGCCATGTTTGTTTTTGTTTTGCTACCAAAGCAATCAATCTTGAATTGAACTGACCTCTCAACATATGCTTTAATCGACACTGAAGTGTTTCGTCTCTTGCTGTTGGTAGACCCAGCGACATGTACAGCGATTGTGAGACCACCTTCATTAGGGCTGCTCAGGAACTAAAAGAGTTATTTGCATAGGTACAGATTGAAGATGATCATCGTTTATACACACATCTAGCAGAGCAAGGAAAAAAGTATGAAACATCACTTGTGCCAGGTAGTTGGTGGTAGTGCCCCGACATTTGAAGAAATGCACATTGCGCTCACTCTCGTTGAAGTATGCATGAACTCACAACCACTTACTGCATTCTCCACTGACCCAAGTGATCTTAGAGTACTTATGCCAGGACATTTTTGACAGAAGATTTTCTTTGGCGGTACCTGAATGGAATGGGAGCCTGCACCTCGGNTGCTACATTGCCATGTTTGTTTTTGTTTTGCTACCAAAGCAATCAATCTTGAATTGAACTGACCTCTCAACATATACTTTAATCGACACTGAAGTGTTTCGTCTCTTGCTGTTGGTAGACCCAGCGACATGTACAGCGATTGTGAGACCACCTTCATTGGGGCTGCTCAGGAACTAAAAGAGTTATTTGCATAGGTACAGATTGAAGATGATCATCGTTTATACACACATCTAGCAGAGCAAGGAAAAAAGTATGAAACATCACTTGTGCAAGTAGTTGGTGGTAGTGCCCCGACATTTGAAGAAATGCACATTGCGCTCACTCTCGTTGGAGTATGCATGAACTCACAACCACTTACTGCATTCTCCACTGACCCAAGTGATCTTACAGTACTTATGCCAGGACATTTTTGACAGAAGATTTTCTTTGGCGGTACCTGAATGGAATGGGAGCCTGCACCTCGGNAGTACTTATGCCAGGACATTTTTGACAGAAGATTTTCTTTGGCGGTACCTGAATGGAATGGGAGCCTGCACCTCGGAAAACCAATCATTTGTCCAGATAGCACTTATTACAGCAACTGGTGCAACATTTCTGGCATCAATTATCGGCAGAGTATCCCTCGATACTGCAGAACAGACCCACGAAAGGTGCAAGGAGTCTAACCTTAATGTTGATAAACTGATCATTACAAAAATGAGAGGTTACCAGCACAGCAGTGAAAACTCTATCTGATTACCAAGACTTTTCCTGGAGTAGATGGACTTGTTCAGACAGTGGCAGTAAAAACGACCACTGGCGAATTAAAAACAACCTGTAACCAAAGTGGCACCACTGCAATTCGAGGTGTAACTGGTCACAACTAAGTTTCTGTGTCTTAAGAGATTTTTTGGGCACAGGGTCATGATTTGTAGTACAGTATTTGTGGGTATTAACGTCATCAGAATGAAAGTGTAAAATCTACAAATTTTAAGATTGTTAATAGACATTAACAAGGTGGGTGAAAGTGTTTGGATTCATGTTTTTAAATATTGGGAGTTGTTAGTTGTTATTATGTGTGGGATGCCATGTTGGCTGTTTCGTTTTGAAGGCAGTGTGATTAAATGTGGCATGTTTTAGAGATTATGTTGTGATTCGTGCCATTAAACCTATCCTATAAATGTGGATGCATAACCGGCATCAAAATTGTTCACAGAACACTTTCTGAAGCATTGTTGGCTGTAATTTTAACATTACAGTCACTGGCTTAAAGCACTAAACTAACTGTCCCTCATAATGTCAACAGCTGACATAATAAACAAACAGTATAGCTTGCAAATATCAGAACAGCCGAGGCAGAGGGATACATTAGCAAAACAATAACACTGGCACTACTTTCTTAGAACTGTCAAAAAAGTGTCAACGTAAAAGAAACAGAGTGTACTGTATTTCCTAAATGGTTACTGGTAGAACAATTACTGNCTGTCAAAAAAGTGTCAACGTAAAAGAAACAGAGTGTACTGTATTTCCTAAATGGTTACTGGTAGAACAATTACTGCCCAAAAATACAACAAAAGTTCATAAAATATTAATAAATATTTTTCTACCTTTTACTTTCAAAAGGAAGCCATTCANCCCAAAAATACAACAAAAGTTCATAAAATATTAATAAATATTTTTCTACCTTTTACTTTCAAAAGGAAGCCATTCACAGAGCATGAATGTTTCTAATATATTGTCTAACTTTTGCCAAAAAATGTTTGAATTAATTTGAAATTATATTTAAGTTTAAATTATGATCATGCAGGCATTGCACTTCATTAGATTCATCTTTTTCGGTTTACAAATTACCACAAGGTACATTACATATACATACATACACATATATATTCCTTCTAACCTGAATCATTGTTATACAGTATTTTTATTTCTCCTCAATTTGCTTTAAACACTTAATCTAAAATTTGGAATAACCCAACTATTATACATCAAGAAAGAAAAGGTCTAAATAAAATTTTGTATGTTGTAAATGTACATCAATGTAAAGTGTCAGTGCACACAGATACAAGAAATGTCACTTCTTTTTTACAATGACACAGAAACTTAGAAACTAGAGTTCACAACATTTAAATGCTACCTATTCAAATGATGATATTACAACAGTAACTAAGGAAAATCAACTCACTTGAGAATTATGTAAGAAACGACGAGGGATACGAGACACATCAGACTGCATACCCCCCACAGAGCCACCAAAACCCAGGCTGAGCAACACCTCTTCTGGGTCTGCACGCCTAGATTCCAGGTATGACTCCATGCTAGAGCCTGTGTGTGATGTGATATCAGACTGCAATGAGGGTTCTCGCACAAACCCTTCTTTGTGTTTGGCCTTCTTGCAAGCACTGCCATGGTCTGCACTGCAAATAATTATCACAGAACTAATACATGTAAAACAACAGAGCAGTTCATTACCTAGCAAAACTTTGTATTAAAAAAAAAAAAAGACAAATTTTTTTTTTATTTGCAGTATTCTACTTATTTATACAGTGAAACCTCATTAGTTAAGATCTCTTTAAAAACCAAGTTCTGATTAATACAAAGTTGTCTTCTTTTTCCTTGGAGTGAGACGGGAAATTTAATGTTAGTTTGTATACTTAATAAAAAGTATCTGAAATTTGTACTACAATCTGAGGTCAAATCCACTGGTAAAACAGAGTAATGCTGGTGATAAGAATGTTTTATTTTATAATATGCTGAATTACAGTTAACATTTAACTTTTTTGAGATTTTATATTATTATCTCAAGCACCTGCTAATACAAAACCTCATCATTTTATGCTCCAAAAATTAGGTCCCTTGAGATTTGTATTACAGAAGTTTCACTGTAGTAGCATGCAAATCCCTCAGTTTCTTTATATGGATTCCACTTCCTGTTGCTNTTTGTATTACAGAAGTTTCACTGTAGTAGCATGCAAATCCCTCAGTTTCTTTATATGGATTCCACTTCCTGTTGCTGCATTTGCTTCCACAATTTCTACTATGCATTAATGATTCAACCTAACATCTTACAAAGAATAAACAAAAATATGGACACACAACACAGATTACATCATGGAGAAGACATCTTGAAACTAGNAACATCTTACAAAGAATAAACAAAAATATGGACACACAACACAGATTACATCATGGAGAAGACATCTTGAAACTAGGAGTTTTATCATAAGATTCATATTTTATCCATTATATCTCACCCATTAACTTAATGCAATGAAAAATTTTGAAACAGAACATGTCTTTTGAATTAAATAAATTTTATTCCTTTTAATTTAAATAGTACAAGGCAAAACTGGAGCACAAGTTTTTTGTACATTTAACTACAAACATTACGAATAAAATGGTTGTTTTACAAATTCCATTAGATAATAAATCATTATTACAACACAAACCTGGATACTAATTACATAATGAAAGAAGTAAGCATAACCATTAACAAACAATGATAAGGCACAGGAATTATTCACATTTAAGTAGCTGTTGTATATGGCAAAAATTTGACATAATTACTAAACACAGCTGTTATTGATACTGTGTGCCTGAGTACATCCTAATCCTACTAATATTATAAATACAAAAGTCTGTGTGTCTGTGTATGTTTGTTACCACTCAACTCTATAACGGATTTTGATGAAATTTGGTATGTAGGTACTTTAGGTCCTGGAATACGACATAGGATACTTTTTATACCGGAAAACTGTACGGTTCCTGTGGAATAACAACAAAACGTAATTCTGCAATGGCTGGGAACATGACCAAAATATTTTTTTTTTCTGGTGTCAGAGTTTATTAGGCCGCCCAAAGACCTCTGAAATGGCTTAATGACTGCTATGACTCGATAACAACCGGGACCGAATAANAGTTTATTAGGCCGCCCAAAGACCTCTGAAATGGCTTAATGACTGCTATGACTCGATAACAACCGGGACCGAATAATTAACGTGCTCTCCGAAGCCCGGAAGCGCTCAGATGTTATGCCACTAAATGGTGACCCATCCAAATGTGTGCTGCTGGGAATGTTGCTTAACTTTGGTGATCGATAAAGATCCCTCAGCCAAGCACAAAAAGTAGTACCTAGGTACACTTATTTCTAAAGCTACAACTTGATGAAACTTAGACGTTTTGATTTTCATACATCGATGCTGGAAAGCAGAAATGTGGTAACTACGCGATAGTTGCACAGATACACTCCAAAAACAATACCATACTTCTTGGCTATTAGGTAAAAAATATTTGCTTCCTTTTGGGTTGCCGTAATCAGTTAAAAACCTAGGCTAACATAGTATAATTTTATAATTCTGTTTTCACATAAATGAATTGTCTTTTCCCAATTTATTTATTCGTGTATCACTCAATTGTACCCGGGCGAAGCCAGGCCGGTTCGCTAGTAGATAATATTTTTTGCTAACTTTGTGAGAAAATATTTTGTCAACATAATACATTACTGTTAAGTAATTCCTTACACGATAAATTGGAATGTTTTAGCGTGGCATAAGATACTGCATTACAGGAACGTATCATTCCTGTCAAAATATTTATTCACAAAGAAGACAGAAACTGTTATTTAGGATTGCCCTTTCTTGATTTTTGTATATTGGCTTCCAGAAACCTGTGAATTTCAATAATTAATACGTTAAACATTAATTTATGTACCATACCCTCTTAAATGTTTCAACACTTCTGTAGCCTGCTCGCGACCACCTGACTTATTNAAACATTAATTTATGTACCATACCCTCTTAAATGTTTCAACACTTCTGTAGCCTGCTCGCGACCACCTGACTTATTGTCCACCTGGCTTTGCCCATGCACATGTAACAAGGTTTTGAAACAAATATTCTGTGATAAAATAAAATATAACTAACAAAACAATGTCATGGATTTATTTATTTACTTATTTATTAAAGTGCATGGGAACTTGAAAACAATGGAGTGGTTATTGGTTGAATCAATGCCATTTTATTGTTACTTACTAATTTATAACATAAAATGTATTTAACATTGTAGACATAAACAAAACATTATGCAATTAGTTACATTATTTCACAATTATGAAATTAAAGAGAAAATTTTATCACTGTACGTGCTATCTATATTCTTCTATTTTTAGTGAAATAGTGAAGAAAACTGTGGAATATGAGACAATTTTCCCATTTTGTGAGCCAAACTCTAACATCAAGGACGAGGTGTAAATTTATATTCATTTACCAGATGTCTCAATTTACTTTAAGAAAATCACTTAACTCTTCTAACAAAACACTGANTGTAAATTTATATTCATTTACCAGATGTCTCAATTTACTTTAAGAAAATCACTTAACTCTTCTAACAAAACACTGAATACACACCATTCTAGTCATACACACTGTATGACTAGAAAGAACCTTTTGTACTTCTTAATGTTTTATTACTTAATATATTTTTAACAATTAAATATTAAAACACCAAAATAAGTAATATTAAAAATTAAGTCTGTACCTGCTGACTTCAACTTCAGGGCAGACAGCAAACAACAAACCAGCTAGAATGGAGAAAAATTTTTTTTAGTATAACAGCTTACTATTATTACAACAGGATGTAATATTAATCTTATTTAACATTAAAATAGGATTTTATCCCTCAATCTTTAGTCCCAAATTACTTTTCCTACTTTAAAAGCTGCAAAAATTTCCCATCCATAATCATTACTCAGCGATTTATGGGTGTTGGACCTCACAAAATTAATAATTTTATGTTTGTATCAAACATCATTCAACTCGTATGCATTGTATGTGATGACATTTTCCTCGAATATAAAAATTGTACACTTCATATTTTTTTTTATAATTTCATGTCAAATACAAAATTCTTGTTTTGTTGCAGCTGTAACAACCAAAATTAAGTTACACAGATANTTTTTATAATTTCATGTCAAATACAAAATTCTTGTTTTGTTGCAGCTGTAACAACCAAAATTAAGTTACACAGATAAAAAAATTTACAATGTAAACTAATCCCATGTGACACATGTAACCACCAAATACCAAACCATTTATAAAAAAAATGTAAAATATAAAAAAAATTTTTTTTGCTTACTTTTAACATTTTGTTATAAATGCATGAATTGTTATTTGCTGAATACATTATAAANAAAAAAAATTTTTTTTGCTTACTTTTAACATTTTGTTATAAATGCATGAATTGTTATTTGCTGAATACATTATAAACAGTTGAAACACATTATTATGACCACCTGCTAGAAGTGCCATCTGCCACACATAACCCATGACATATAGCCCATGACATGGGCTGGTGAAGCAGGTATATAATGTGATCGACAAGTTGGCTGTACACAGTGCACTTTCTGCTGTCATGGGTAAGGGAAGCGATTTAATTGAGCTGCAAAAAGGGATGATGATCAGTTTTCAGGTCAAGGAGGGCAGTATTTCGGAAACAGCGACGTTTGTGAACTGTTCACGTGCCTCTGTGGTAAAGGTGTATCGTGAGTGGACANGGGCAGTATTTCGGAAACAGCGACGTTTGTGAACTGTTCACGTGCCTCTGTGGTAAAGGTGTATCGTGAGTGGACAAATGGCACCATTGGGAATAACTGTGGTGGAAACTGTGGAGCTCCAACGTGCTATTGATGTCCAAGGTGAACGTCAANAATGGCACCATTGGGAATAACTGTGGTGGAAACTGTGGAGCTCCAACGTGCTATTGATGTCCAAGGTGAACGTCAACTACGACGGTGCATAAAGGCCAACCGACAGGCTACAGTGGAACAGCTCACCGTCCAGATGAACCAGGGGGCATCCAGACACGTGTCTTCCACAACAGTTTAGCGAACCCTTCTGCGAATGAGGCTCCGGAGTAGACGTAGGGTGACTGCGCCCGTGCCGACACAGGTGCATCGACGGAAACTACTGGAATTTGCTTGACAGTATGGCGACTGGACTACTGCTGATTGGTGACGGGTAGCCTTCTCAGATTAGTCACGGTTTCAGCTGCATAGAACGGATGGACATCAGCGTGTCCGGCGAGAAATATCGGAGAACCGACACCCTGCATCCATTGCTGGATGAACACAAGGCAGTGGGGGCAGTTTTATGGTCTGGGGAATGTTCTCGTGGTATTCTCTAGGTCCCATTATCCATGTGGAAGGCACTCTTGATTGATTTGGTTATGAATCCATCCTCGGCGATCACGTCCACCCGTATATGATGATTGTCTTTCCTCGGGAGGATGGGATTTTCCAGCACGATAATGCGCCTTGCCACATAGCTTTAAGTGTCCACACGTGGCTGGAAGAGCACAATCAAGCTTCCCTGGCCCCCAAACAGCCCCAATCTCAATCCAATTGAACATCTGTGGGACCACCTTGATCGCTTTGTTCACAGTGTTTCCTCCGCCACGCACCCTTCAACAGTTGTGCCCGTGGAGACCTATCAGCACCTGACTGAGTCACTGCCAGCTCGTCTAGCTGCTGTCCGTGCTGCGAAGGGCGGTTACTCTGGATACTAGCAGGTGGTCATAATAATGTGATTCGACTGTGTATGTTTGTTGTAAATTTTTTCATCTGTAAAACTTAGCATTTGTTATTACGGCTGCAACAAAACAGAAGAATTCTGTATTTGACATCAAATTATTCACAAAAAATTAAGTGCTAAATTTTTTCATTTGAGGTAAATGTCACCACATATAATGTGTATGAGTTGAAAAATGTTTCATACAATTATAAAAATAATTAATTTTTGTACCCGTAAAAGCTAAATACTAATTTTCCCCAAAAAAAAAAAAAAAAAAAAATTAAGTTTTGTATGTTTTACAAGCAGCTCAAATACTAAAAGGAACATTTAATACACAATGGTATTGATTTATGCACACTTGTCTTAAATTAAAAAACAGTTTCTTGGGACCAACAGTTAACACAATAATTAATTTAATGATAAAAAACATTCAGATATGCATGAAGATTTAAAAAAAAAACCCAAATTAATGCAGTGATGAAAAACATTTAAAATTTAAAATATTTCAGCTAAATACATATAATAAAAAAGTAAACAAAATTTTATATATACTTTATTATAAAATGCTATGGAATTACCAGCATTACAATAAGCTAAAATGTAACGGTTAGAATTTTGAGCTAGCAAAGCTGACTATTTCAGAATTGTAACCCTGAGTCCTGCCACAAAATCTTGAAAGGATACTGTACACTACTCAGGCTGCCTACCTCACTCACACAACCAAACAATGTAGGTGTCTATCAACATGCTGTTAGTTTCTATATCAGCATTTTACCTACCCTTTCCTTAAATAATTTATAGTTAAAAATCAAGGAAAGTAGTGAGGTTGCACCTTTCTCTAACTAAGTTTACAACTTTCCTCACGTTACAGTTACAGTCACAACCAGCAACAATTAATTGTTAACATTGTAAAAGTGAACGTGTCCCCATGTGCGCAAGCGTAGAAGGTGAGAGCAATGTTGCCTTAGTGACTCCTTGTGTTATTACTGTTTGGCGAGTGTTTCCCGCGCATGTGACTAACCGCATTATGGAAATGAGAAAAGCAATTTTAGTCAACTTTGCAATTCCACAGAATGCAGGTAAGTTGCACTATTAACTAAGATGATTTATGAATATACGATGTTACGTTTTTACGAGTCATAAATTTGCATGAACACACCATCCGTGACTGGAATGGGTCTGGGAAATAGCCCTTGTGTTTCACCATAAGTGACTTTCACTATTCTTTGAAGTATAACGTTTTATAATATTAAGTAAAAAAAAAAAAAATCATTTATCATGAAAAGTTATGCAGTGATAAAGAATTCCCCATACAATTAATTGTGAATGAAGTATATAATAATAAGTTTATAAGAAGCTGTTTGATTTAGGTTACTACTACAGTGCAGCAAATTTCCTTCATGTTGCAATGCAGTTTTTGTATGTTACAGTTGTAATGACGCAGTATTCTTAATTTTCGGGACACGTGTTTCATTTTTTCTTTAGCTTTGGTAAGCTTCATAATATTTTTAACGGGTTTGAAGTTTAAAGCTGTGGTGGCTCGTTTCCCGTGATAGTTTGTTTATTAGGCGGACGTTTGCTGTTTTACGGTTATCAGGAGTCCGGTTGTCGTTTCGTTTTGAATGTCGTAGTTTTCAGTTTTTGTTAAGCGTCAGCATTATTTAGAAACTTTCAGGCTGCGTCATTGTGGAGAGCGTGTGTGGCCAGGCCCTTATCACAGGAGAGGGGGAGGGGGTGATGGGCAGCACAAATACACATGTGCCTGTCGCTCTTCAAGCAGTGCTTCAGGTCAGTCGGCCGGCAAAGTCAGTTGATATCAAGCAGTCGTCGGAAGCAGTCGTCATACAATGCTCGCCTAGGCCGCGTCGGGCGTGACGCTAAACCCCCACATCGGCACTAGACTTTGCTATTTTATTTCTCCGCCGGTGTGGGAGGTAGCAGCACTTATTATTTATTCGGGCCAGTTAGTTAGTAAGAAAAGTAATAATCCGTAAATGACTGTCGCTCTGTTCTGCCTGTATCTAGTTATCTGTGCACGTTTCGTACTCTGCATATTATGAACTTCGTCTGTTAAATGTGTCACTTCAAGAATAAATAAAAGTATATAACAACTACTCTGGAACTTAAACTTATTTCTTAATTAATCACGTCCATTTTACTGAGTCTCGTGTTCCACCTCTGAGTTAGCCGTGGCAACTTAACGTATAGCGGTGTAACTGTAGCGCCCAACGTTACACAGTTCTTCCGTTACATAAATTATCCTACAAAAACATTTCATTTGCCATGCATTTTATATAGCATGGTTTTACATATTAAATAGTGCTGAGCCGATACTGATATTTACTGATACCAGTACGAACTGATACTTCCTTGCCGATACAGCCAATATCTGATATGGATATAATAAAAATACAAGTAATGGACTCAACGACTTCTACTAGCACTAAAAGTATTTTGGCAATCTGATGGAAATTTGTGTTAAGTCAGTGTCACATAATGAACTGTTTGATGCTTTGAAGCATATTAATTCATTAAATTCCTTAACCTAATGCACAATTTTTCTGCAAAAAAAAAATATTCTAATTTAAATTTTTATACATACTTACATTTTCAACAATTGTATACAAAATATTAATTTTCAGATTTCATTTTATATTTTTATAAAATAAAATACGGTGGTTATTGAAGAGAACACCGTACATTGAAGGTGCTTCATACTAGTGGTTAACACTGGTAACCACTTCGGTACATGTAGTAAAAAATGTACCTAGTTTTAACAATTATCAGTCAAATTTATAATTATACTCCAATCATGGTTACTTCACACTTTTTGAAACAAACCTTTGTAAAATCACCCCAGGTTTAACATGTTTGCCTGTGTTTTAAACAAAATGTATATAACAAACATTTAATGATATTATTAAAGTATTCTTATTTTGATTAAACAAAACTTTTACTCGTATACTGTCTTTAAATTATAACGTTGGTTTTGTAATCAATATGAAATAAAGACGGTGGGAACAGCGCAGCATTGGCAACGACTAGAAAGAAAACATTTACACGTAAAATGCTATTAAATTTTGCTGTGATACACTGTTTGTAAAGCNATTGGCAACGACTAGAAAGAAAACATTTACACGTAAAATGCTATTAAATTTTGCTGTGATACACTGTTTGTAAAGTAATCTTCTCTAATTCAAATATTTACTTTTTCACATCACAGTGGTAGAAACATATTTCACTGTTGTGTACTAAAAATATTTATCTTTTTGCTGTCTTATCTGCAAAAAAATATGGTGTATAGGCTCTAGTCTCTTCACATGTTTATTTCCCATGAATGAAATTTAGGCGGAGCATGTAGTTTTTTTTCTGAACTTGCGTTCTTCTCCAAATTTATTAAGTTGCTAAGCACTCAGAGGGTCAATTTNGAGCATGTAGTTTTTTTTCTGAACTTGCGTTCTTCTCCACATTTATTAAGTTGCTAAGCACTCAGAGGGTCAATTTTATCAGATTTTACACTTATATAATACATAACTTTGTCTGAATACATGATCCATAATTAAAATGTGATTTTAATGTTAAAATATTAACTGCTGTATTCAGATGTCATGACGGGGTGGTTACGACTTTTAAGTTGGGAAAATTGACACGAATAATTGCTTGATCTCTAGTGTAATTTTTTCTTCCAGCAAAAANATCTCTAGTGTAATTTTTTCTTCCAGCAAAAATTATTTAAAGTTATAAGATAAAGTTTGTACACGTACTTTAAACCTACCTAGTTATGTGCAAAGTTGTGATAAACTTGTTTTTTACTTCACATGTAAATATATTTCAATTTGCGTAGTTTTTGTTGGCCAATGAAGGTAAGTTCTAATGAATTCGCCATTCTGGAATCCTTAACTTGCTCATGAGTTTGAAGACAAATTTTGGACGAACAAAGTTTATTTCTAGCCATGAACAAAATTTATGCCAGGTAATTATTTACAGATCATGTCTGTTTATACATCACAACTTTGTAACTTTCCTCTTACATAATTAAAATATTACATAACGTGCCTAGAACTTTCAGTGAATGTTTGCCAATTAACAAATACATTTCTTAAAAGTGCTAACTAAAACCCAGTAAGGAAGAAAAAAATAAGAACAATGCACGCTGAAAAAATTTGAGGGACATAAAAGCCACAATACAGTGTACTCCTAAAAAATTTACATACAAGCAGGATTTCAATAGACGAGGGTTCTGACATGTACATCAATAAAATACAACTTCTGACTTTATTAGACTTGATTGTAAGTATAATTAGAGCCGTACATTTTCTGTGAATAAAGTTTAGCTAATATACACAAAAAAAAAAAAGGGAATTTATATAAAAAAAAAAGTATTACTGTATTAGTACGTGTTACTGTAAATATTTAACCAAAGAATACAATATCTCAACATATTGTATATAATTAATTGTAATTCAACACAAAATGCAAGCCAACTTAAAACTTTCAAACCCTCTGAAAATGAAAATAATATGAGACAGAATGCAAGTCAAATTTTGAATGTCCCAAGTGCAGAGATGTTATCGACTGACCGTGTGTTTACGGTGGGCGAGCCGGAGAAGGGGGAGCGACGGGAGGACACCTTGCGCATGTGGCAAATGCCTGTCTTTTGAAGTATTTTATTATATACTTCACTGCATAAAAGAAATTGTAATTTTGAGACAGAAATGAATAAATAAGGCAATTAAAATGTATTTCTTAACGGTCTTTAATAATTAATCTTTCAGAACCACATCCTCTGATTTTCCAGTACACACACCTGTTGCAAGTTACGCTGCACTTAGACTTGGTGCTTCCCCATTATTAGACGACTAAAGGTGTCAAATAGGCTTTAACAGGATAAAAATTTATTCAAAATAGTCATGTCAATTGAAATAAATTAATATAAATACTCCAATTTCCCCGCAGAAAGTTACCAGAAAATGAACTTTGTGCTTGGTAATACAAGTCGTTCAACATTCAAACAATTTTTGGGGACAAAGAGAGATAAAGCATATGCTTCTGGGCACATCACTTTATTCGCGAAGATGCTGTCCATTGAGTTAAATTAATATTTTGTTTTAAAATCATGTTGATTTAACATCACGAAAAAGTTGTCAGCAATGTTTATGATTTATCAACTGCATTTCATTGTGTTTATCGTTATATCCTGTTATATAACCTGCATTATTATGGAATAAGGAATCATTTCTATAACTTGTTGAAATCATACCTTAATAATAGGCAACAAGTTGTTTCCATTTAAAGTAATGATTTGCCTACTGTATATCCTAGTGTAAGGAAAATTGTGTTTGGCATGTAACACCGCTCTGTTTTGGGGCAGCTGTTATTTCTACTTTACATAAATGATTTACCTCGCACTATTACACAATAAGCTAGTACTTTTTTGTTTGCAGAGGATACCTGCATTCAGATAAATAACAAGTCAATTACCTGTACAGTACAATATAAAAATTGTTTAAATTTAATATATTTGTAGTTACTGTAGTATATCATTCATTTGTATTTGTGGTCATTTTCAACATATTGTGGCGATGTCTATTGTGTACTGTGTTAATCATACATATGCCTTGCACATTGTGTTATAATTGTGTTATAAATGTAAAAAATAAATTTTTTATCATGGCAATTTTTTAAAAATTTGTATTATTATACATTATTTTTAAGCATGTTGTTGGTGTACATATACATTTTTATCTGCTTTGAAATTTTAATATTTGACATGTTCCATGTCCCAGAACTGCTGATGTTCATCACAAGTGCCAACAAAACATAATAAAATAAATAAATAAAAATATTAAATAGTTTACAAAAACTACGAAAATAAAAACTATTCTTAAAAACTAACCAGAAAACTGGCCCATTGATAAAGGTCAACAAAAATGTTAGCTTCTGTCCAGGAAAAAAAGATCAAATGTTGTGCAATATTTGTAGCTAAAGGATCTGTAATAAACATACAATTTATAAATGCCCTATATGTAAAGCACACGTGGCAGAATTATGTACGGGTATATAAAAAATATAGTGTTGGGGAGTAATTAATTGCAAGTACTTGAATTGCCAGTAACAATTACATTGCAAGTAATAAACGGAGTACTTGTTACATTTCAAAATTTTGTAATTTTTACGTGTAATCTACTTAGATTATTATAATAATTAACATTACGTTTCTGTAATAGTTACATTTTTGTATAATGTGGCAAAACTCACTTTATAACTGTATTTGGACTAAATTATTTTTACCTTCATTAGTTTAGCCTACTGTTTCAAAGCAAAGCTCTTGTATTGGAGTATTGATATATACCACGCATCATATATATTTTCTTATAAGGTTTATTCTGGTTGAGTTATCCTAAATACAGTCTGTTTATTTTATTATTCTAATATCTACAATTCTGTGAATAAACTGTGTGTTAACGCAAGATTTATGCTAATATGGAGCAAGTTTTGGAAGATGAAGTAGGCCTACCANGGAGCAAGTTTTGGAAGATGAAGTATTAAAAGTTACACATAAAACTATCCATTTCTGTAATTTGAGATTGTCATGAATGTTTCAGATAGTATTAGTAATTGTAATATCATTTTAATTCTTACTTTTTTAATCAGTAAAAAAGAAATTAGTGTTCACATTCTTCGTGTGGAAACTGGACCACTTGAATCCGCTCCTTCACATTCAGCCACTACAACCTCACCACCACTTAGTACTGCTCACACATCATGCTCTGTCATTCCACCTAACTCCATCCTCATTTCATTGGTGTGTGTTGATACTGCAGAGGCACAAGGAGGTACTAATGTTGATGACGATTTAACTTTGGCAGTGATGGTTTCCACAAATGCTAACACACCAGTTGCCATTCCAGAAATGCCACCCTTATCCCTCCCCAACCAAACCCCCTCTATTTAATTCCAAGCTCCCCAGCCTTCTGTAGATTTCTTTTCATCCACCCAGAATGTTAAAAAAATTTTCACAACTACTCCACAACCTTACAACATCCCCTCAACAACCTAGCAACCCATAACCCCCTCCCATGCTATCAGTTCTCATTTTCAACCCATTTCACATCAGCCTAGCCATACATCACAAATTATTACTTCCCAGCAGTCACCAATCACATCTCAACCTGTTACCACCCCTTTTTCATCCAGCCTACCCTCATACACCCCATTTTTAAATTGGCGGCCAGCAGTTAAAACGAAACCGCTGCTACGGATGTAGTCCCCTCCCCAACCCATTTCCACATACTTTTCCAGCGTGTGGGTAAATAGAGATCTCATCCCACCCCTCCCCTATCTCAAAAATATGAGATTTAGTGGGCCACAATGTGGCTATCTATGTACAAGCTATTTTGTAAAAAAAATAAAATGTTTGCCTTTTTAGTAAAACCACACTTATCAGTCTTAAATTTATCTCATAAACAGGACAGTACGTCAGATAACTTTACTTCAAGAAATATATATTTTTCTATTGAATACCCTATCTCATCACTGGTTACATTTAATGATTTTACCAATATTCCAAGTTTTCCCTGAAAAAAAAAAAAAAATAGTACTAGGCAACAAATTTTTTCCCTTATCAAGTTATAATTTGTCTTTTATTTCCTTAAGTTAAGACAAAAAAACTTGCAAGATAGTCATAAAGATAACGCCCGCTGTCATTTTAAAATGTGACTGGGTTCGTGAGAAGCTGGTAAACCTTGTTTGGGGCATTACTCATGTGTCAACACTGATAAGAGCAATTTGTTTACACAATGAAGATGATGTGGAACTGAAAATTATCAGAACCAGCACCACACATTTGAAATAATCTAATGGCAGCACAAGAACCCAAATATTAATAACAGCAGTTTTGAAATCTTAATTAGCTATACTTTACAACTTATCACTTTTCCAAAATGGTCCGTTGATTTTACTGTATATACTACTGTTCCCGAGAAAATTACCTCGCTTTGTCAGGTAGGTGATGAGTGTTTATGTTTTGTTTTAACTCAAATTGACGACAAAAGTTATTTTTATCTAACAATTCAAAACGTACATAGTTCGAGCTCTACAAGTACACAAAATTTGGTTGGCTTATGCTTTAAAGTTAAACACCCCCCTTTTCTTGTATAGTGAAATTCATTCGTCATTTTTTCCACATATGGTTATGATTTTTACATGTTTCTCAAGTCTAAGTTAATAGATGTTAATAATTATCTCATACAAAGCTGGATTTTTGTGTAGTGTTCTGTTTGCAAGCTACGAGCTCTACTAAATTATTACAATTGACAATCACTTTTCCATCTTTTCTCAATACATCTGGCAGCAGTGAGCAATGAATAATTAATTTGCTGGTAGTTATGCAATTCTGTGAATTTGTATGTTGTATTTTATTTAAATTAAACAAACATCTTTTGGGTTATTAAATCTCTACTATTTCACTACAAGCAAACCTAGTGGCTTAACATTTTATATGATCTACTTTCTACTGAATGATTTTTCAAAGTGTAGTAACTGCGTAACTTAAAAATAGATATTAAACTACACACTAAAAATACTGAAAAAGAGCTTGACTAATTAAAGATATACGTTTCATTCTAAAGTTTTGGTTTGAGATTTCTGAACATACTTCACAATACTTGTTTAGTTGTCACAACCAATGAATTGTAGGCTTCATGTTCAGCTGTGGCAATATGGACAGATGCGAAAGATTAAATTGTTTAAAATCGAGAAAACATCTCTATCAACTATGTGTGAGACTTGTAAATTGCTGTAGAAAAATATGCTTACTCTGTCTTACTTGCGATTCTTGTTTTTGATATTAATGCGTGCTATAGTGTAGACATTTAACTAATCGTTAGCAATATTATTTTAACTGTATGCAGATAAAAGAGTAGAGAAGAGTAATGGAAGATAACCAAAAGCAGAAAGTTCGTAGCTGCCGCTCTCCTATACGGCTGAAATATTTGTGAAGTTCTATAAACCGTAACAAGGAAATCACTAGTGGTAATGCTTTAAGAGGGGTATAGAATTTTACGTTTCCTCTTCATTTCACAAGCATACCACTCAGCTATATCTAAAAACAAAAACGTTTCTTGCTTGCTACCTTTTTCTGTGTACATCGAGAAAAATAATTAACAGACCACTGTTTTACAATTCTTTATGCTAAGAATATTTTTAGTAAAGAAAATATTATGATTGCATCATGTTTATAAAATACCAGACATTTCCCAGTAAAATTTTTAAAATATTTGATTGGATAGTTTTTGAGTGATGACAAGTTTAGTTTGAACGTTTTTCAGCCGTGTGAAGCAAGCACACAGCGCTGTTGAGTTTCCTGCCTACATGCAGAAACTGAGGGAGCACAGAGGAGGCGCACATAAGGGTGAGATTCCTGTGTTTCTTTGCGGCTCCGGCCAGCGCAAGGGACTGGCTAAATGAGCTGCAGCCATGCTTAGTCACATTAGAGCACTAAGGCGGTGCACACGAGACAAAAACCTGCAAATAATTATCTCTGGCAACTAAACAGCTCTAAGTAATATTGCATTGTTATAAGGAAAGTTGCCTTAAGTCAATAATACTTCATATTGAAAACTTTGATCGAATAACATATTTATCAAAATAATATGAAAATTTGGTTAGTGCTAGAGCACGAGAGCATGACCTCATGCACCGCCACTGCCCTATTGGTATACCACAAAACCCCTCCAACCCCGTTCCCCGCCAACAATAATCCTAAATTCCCTCCAAATCAACATAAATTTTTTGGCATCCAATCCACTGCTACTTTACCCCACTCACTCCACCTCACCGCCCTGCATCATCAACCCCTCCAGCATTTACAACCACATTCTTGACCGAGTTAATTAGAATCAAACAAAAAGGTAATTAATATACCAGACAACCAA
The DNA here is from genome assembly GCA_002778355.1 of Clitarchus hookeri. Lineage (NCBI taxonomy): Eukaryota > Metazoa > Arthropoda > Insecta > Phasmatodea > Phasmatidae > Clitarchus > Clitarchus hookeri. The sequence goes on from NQII01000371.1 coordinate 434,838, forward strand.
TTGCTGGGAATTATTTTTTCTTTCACTCAGCCTCCTTTGAGCAACAGGACAACATTAGCTATTGCTAATAATTTTAGTTTTGATAAGTATCATCAAGATATTATAGATTATTTTATTTCAGCAAGAATGTTAATTAATATTACATTAGAGTGGTTCAACAGGCTGCAACACCACTCTGAGCCATTGGTAAATTACATAGCTGACATTAAGGAAGCAACTATGGTTCTTCAATTATGTGTGTCAGAAACTGAAATAGTCTAAACAATCTTAGATGGATTGAACCCCACAGAGCATTTGCGCACTATTTTTGTGAGTAAGACACATACATTTGCGGAGTTGAATAGGTTTTTACATAAATTCAACAAATAGCTTTTGCAGATCAAATAGGGAATAAAAAACATTTTCATTTCGAAAACCCTCCCCTCACATCACATCACAAGAAACAACAAAATGAAAAAGAAGTTTCTGAACACAAAGATTCTGCCAGTGTGCACCATAAGGGTAAATCTAAAAGTCAGTCTGAAGCGGACGAGAATACTGGAAAATCAGAGAAAATTTGTCATTATTGTAAACAGCCAGGCCATTTTAAAGGACAATGTAAAAAATTACAAAAAAAAAAAAAAACTGAAAACACAAAAATATCAAAAAAACTTGTAGGGTGGCAAGTGAATGAGCGAATATATTTGGGTGGCCCTTAACATTGAGGTCTTGAGAGCCAAGTGTAGAGTGATGGTCTAAACAGAAAAAGTTTTGACTACCCAAAAACAAATTATGCCAAAACAAGAAATCAGTAAAAAATAAAAATTCTGATACAAAAGTCTAGCGAGTGTATTTTATGAAAGACTTTGATGAGGACGATTATGGAGACAAGTGGCATTGTTTCAGTAATAGAAAATGTAAGAAAAATTAATACTTAAAAAAGAAAAAAGTATTTATAACATTTTGCCCTTAACCAAACCATTTCTGCCATACCTTGCCACACAGTTCAGTTAATTTGAAATTGATGGGCTGGTTGATACAGGTTCAGTTTGTAACTTTATTTCAGCATCAGTGTTTCAAACATTACAAGTGTGTGACAGCTTCAAATCAACCCTTGTCAATCAGTATAGCTGTCATTGTAAAAATTAAAATTGATTTATTCACATGGAATTTTCCATTTAAGTGTGTGAAACAAATGTGACTAACCCAATTCTTGGGTGGGATTTCATTTCAAAGGAGGTATGCTTCTTGACATACAAGCCAGATGTGTTATGTTTAAATTCAATCAGCAAGTGATTATTCCTTTTTCTAGTGGTGAACAGATTAGTGAAGTAGTATGTGTGTTTGAAATAGTAGATGATTAGAGTCCCCTTGCATTAAAGCATCTTGATCAAGAAAAAACAAGTAGTTATACAGAATCTGTGTGCCGATTTTCCTAATGTTTTGACCGCAAAATTAGGTTGTACTAATTTGAATGAGAACGACATCAAACTTTTGGATGCTAAACCTGGAAGGTGTCATCCTTATGATTTGGCACCTCCAAAAATGGAGATAGTGAAAAGTAAAATCAGGATTTGTTAGACACTAAGTTTACATAACCATTGGAATCATTTTTCAGTTCCTCTGTTTTCCTGGTACCCAAGGGTAAAGACCATCCAAGAGAAAAGACCATCGTTTAGTGGTGGATTACTGCCTTTTGAACAAACAAACTGAAATTGAAAGTGTACAATTACCAAATTGGAATTCAGCATTTCACTGGTTTAGTAAGGCCAAGTATTTCAATGTTTTAGACATAAATTCTGCGTACCACCAAATCTCTCTTACCACGGAACTTGTTACAGTACACTGTTGTCCCTTTTGGACTTGCTACTGGAGCACAAGTATTCCCACGTTTTCTTTATCAGGTCTTGGGAGACGTCACATTCAAGTATGTTTACAATTACCGTGATGATTTAGTAGTGTACTCAGAAAGTTTTAATCAGCATGTAACTCATTTAAGGGAAGTGTTGGAAAGACTTTGTAAGGCACGTCTTACCACAAATCTTAAAAAGGTAAAGTTTGCAGTGAAAGATATTTCTTTGTTGGGTCACCTAGTTTCTGAGAAAGGTGTAAAATTAACCCAGACAGAACCAAATCCGGAATTTCCCACAGACCAAAGATGCAAAGGGTATTTCGTGTTATATCAGCATGGTGAATTTATATTCAAAATTTAGTCCTAATTTGCTGAACATGCTGCACCATTGAATGGTTTGAAGAAGAGAAGAACAAAATTTATTTGGGGTAAGCAGCAACAAGAAGTATTTGAGCTTTTGAAACGAGCTATTGCTAGCCACCTGTTCGTAGGACTACCGATTTTTCTAGGCTATTCATTCTCCAAACAGATGTTTCGGGCACAGCACTCGGTGCTGTGTTGTCGTAAAAAATTGATGAGCAGAAAAAACTGAGTTGGCTGGATTATCACACACAGCTACTATTATTTTGCAACCTGCTTCCTGCTATTTCCGTTTCGTCCAAATGTACCTCAGACACACTTACAGGAGAAGGCACGTGCCACCATATTATCCCTTCCTTGCCAATAAGCCCTGTTTCTGTGGAGCAGTGGCTAACTCGAATGTTGCACCCTTCTGTAAGTTCTTGGATCTGTTGGCGACTACATGCCCGCCAAGTAACTTGCTGGAGGCCAGTAGCCAGACCTACCAACTACACCCACCTGCCTACACCTTCATCCTTTCAGGCTGAATCTGCCTCTACGGAACATCCACTATCTTCCTCTCTACCCTATCAACCCCTTATACCTCGCCTCCAGGCTGGGCGGGATAAGACTGCCAAGCAGACACCAACCCTGATTGGAAACCTGCCAGCCGGGTGTATTACTGCAAATGAGAAGAAGCAGCTCGACAGAGGGGAATATAGAATAGCTCGACCAGTGGAAGCCATAAACTACACTATGAGCTCCTGTGGCACGTACTTGTACTGTTTCACCACTACCTCCTACACCACCAAAGCCAGTAACCTTTAACAGGCCTTCAGTCTCAGACAAGGTGGTTTGCCGCCTAGCCCTATCATCAAACTACACACCAACTCTGGTTCTAACCAGGCCAGCTCACACTAGCACTCCTTGTGCCCAGCAAGCCATAATTAACTTGCCAAAAGCCAACAGTACCACTTCCAGAAATAACCCCGCTGTCTGGGTGGGGGGTTGAAAGACTCAGACATAGACCAACACTTAGAACACCCATTAAAGCATTTTCTTTCTTGGTGCCTAAAGTGGGGCCATTGAGAGCATTGAGGCCATGTGTCCAACATAATCAAGACAGGGAAGCCCCTGAGAAAACCCCATCTGGGCCACCACAGTTATTCTGCCATATTGACTTGAGGGAGTTGAGATAAACACCCAGTGGCACCATAAAATTTAAACAGAATGGCTCAGCCCAGAATACCGAGGAGAGCGTAGGGTAAACTTGTATGGTAGAGGAGTGCCCCAGAACAGGTCAGTACTACATCACGTGCTCGCACTGCAACGCCGCTTTCCATTACACATGCCTGGGATGGGAGAACCAGGAAAGAAGAACTGGAGAAATAGAGTATAGCTGCCAGAATTGCAGAGACTGACATCGCCAATGTGATTACGAAAGCTGCCCGGGGAAAGGCATCTACAGAATCGCTTGCCACGAATGCTTATGCACCTACCACCATCTCTGTCTTAGATTGGAAAATAGGGCTAGAGACCTAGACAGTCTTGACAGCCCAATACGGAGAATCTCACCAGAATGGGTACCACCTGACCAGAACCTGTAGCAGATATGCGCCCACCGGTCCTCGACCAGCTACCATTTCCCGAATACGTAGAGAAAACACAGAAGGACCCGCGTAAATTCCCCCAGGCTTGCGTGACAGAGTTTGAGAGAATGCACCTACCTAAAGCCCTGTGGGTACCTAAAGCGAAGGCCCAACTCCACGCAGAAGCAGGGAAATGGTGGCAGAAATATGGGAAGTTTGTTCCCAGTTGGGATCAACAGCTCGCATAGATGAACTGTACGGCCAGGCCCACAAGGAAAGCGAAGAGGCTGAAATATCTACTGCAAAGACTTTATTTTCTAATGAGTGCATCCCGGGCAAGACTAACTGGATGCAGTAGAACTAATTACGAGACGCCCTTTACCTAGGATTCCCTCGCACTTACCAAATCCAGAATCAAAGACCCAGGAGAATTCCTGAGGAGGGCATGAGTCGGGGAGTTCAACCTATAGGACTTGCAGAAAGCTCAGGTTCGAATCAAGCCCGTGCCGGCAACCACAGTCAAGTCGGGGCAAACCGAAGTACCTCCATGAGAGGAATAAATAGAACATACAGCTGCCCCTACCACCATGTTAACCAAGTGCTGGCACTGCCCTGCAAGGCACTTCCACAGGGATTGCCCAATGCTGCAACGGAAGAAACAGGGCAGGCAAATGGGATCCACTAGCTACACCAAACCTGAGAAAGGTGCAGAACCCCCAACTGCTGCACAAGGGGAGGCCCTGCACATCTCAGTTATGAGAGAAAGCGGTCATACGAGACCCACTCTGCATCACGATGCTCACCGGGGCAAAGTCCTGCCGATCCTAGATACTGTCGCTAATGCCAACTTCATTCAGAAACAAGCCGTACCATGGGAATTACAAGGGCAGATCCAGCCTACCAGGGACACTACCATCTATATGGCCCTTAAAGGGAACTCACCCTAAACCTGAAGTTCGCCAATGAGACAATATCGACCAAACTCCACGTAGCGAAGGAGCTGGGAGAGACAGTCATTTTGGGGCAACTGTGGCTGTCTGAACAACAAGCGATAATCGACCGCCACCAGGGATGAATATACCTAGGTGCTACTAAGAGGAGGCCCGTCGCCTGGCGACGATTTGCAAAGCCCGACCTTAATTAGTGAATAAACTCAGAATATGTGCAGCTGATGCAGGCTCAACCAAGTCGTGCGGCTTTTGCCCAGCAGTGGCAGGACGGAATGAAATGCACAAATCGCAGGAAACGCATTGCTAGACGCAGCACACAGCCTCCGCAATGAAACGAACCGAAACCACTGGTGTGTAAGTGACCTACTAGACGGAGCGGTGCCAGCCATGAGCTCCGCAACACCCCTCGTGCAATCCGCCACTTCCTCCACGCTGCAGTCGTCTCTAGAGCCGCAGCGCATGCCTTCGTCAAAGCCAGCGCCAACCAGGGGGAGAATAAGGTAATTTGAGCAACCCCTGGTGGGCCAATCAGCAAGCAGGGAGCAGCAAGCGCTGACCCCTTCAGCGCAGATTCTGCCTTCAGCGTCAGCCGCCACAGGAGCAAACAAACATGCCGACCGCCCTCCGAAAGGGTGGGCTTTATCCTAACTTAAAATTGGCTAGTAGGGCCCATGTAACTTCATTATGTATTGTAACCATGGTGCTCATGTGGACTGATCATCCACCTGAACATTTTCTTTGCGTGTGACATGCATAAATTTCTGTTTGGTCGACCAGAAGCTATTTCTTTTAGCTGATATCACTTGAGCAGGTTTTGTTGGAAAAATCCTAGGTACTATATTGTAAGATGATGTGCACACACTGTTCTTAGTTTAAGGGTAACCTATTTCAAGTCACTATTTTAATCTTAGGCATGAATACTATAATTTTAAGCCTGTACAGTGTTACATACATGTTGCTTCAACTTGCCTTGTGATCATGATCAGTGCCACGTATTATTGTTGCACTGTTTTTTGTCCTGTTATTAGGATATTTGGAATGCTTATACATTGCAATTGTGTATACTTGTGTTTGTGTTTAAATTAACCTTGGCAATATATGTCTGTGTGTGTAAGTATGTATGTGAGTATGTATATGTATGTGTGAATGTATATGTGTATGTGTGAATGTATGTGTATGTGTATATGTATGTATGTATGTATGTATGTATGTATGTATTTTTAACATCTGCTTTAAGGGGAGAGTCTGTGCCATTTCTAAAAAGGACTTAGTTTATTTAAATTTGGGGGAGGGGGGAGGTTATTTATAATCATTTATTTGCTTTTGTTTTTGGAAGTACTCTTAGTTAATTAAAGTTAGAGTATTTAGGATTATACTTGGCAAATTTATTTTGACTTTTATTTTTCCTGGGGCTTTACAGTTCTGTTTTTTATCCCACTTACCTGCACAAGCCGGCAAGAATGTCTCACACAGCCGAGCAGTCGTGAGAGCACCTGTTTGCAATGCGTTCTGTTACCTTAGGCCCGGATGTTGGCGCAACCATTTTTGTTACTGCGAGTCTTATTCGCACTGTGTCGCAATTCGTGCTGGAACCGTTCCCATTACTGTAAATTTTTGCTGTGATCACAGTCTGTGGGTGTTTCTCTAAAAAAAAAGTGCCCTTTGTACCAGCTAGAACGACTTTTGTGCATCCCAGTGCCATCTAGCAGTGGTTTCCTAACTAAATTTTAATGTATCACTCTGCATGGGACGCACTTTTTCAGGGTCATTCGCTTCTCCTTGGTTACTACAAGATGTTTTTCACTGCAGCAAAAACTGAACTTGGGTTCTTTAACAAGATGCAATCGCAGTGTTTTTTTTTTTTTTAATTTGTAGTTTAGTTGACTGAAAGAAGAAATGTAATTTTAGCGCAAATATGGAGACTAGTAATTTATGTTGGTGACCTACTGTTGGTGATGTGCAACTACACTTAAGCTTCTACGAACCCTCCTTATGGATAAGTCTTCAGACAACTATTTTTTTTATCTTTGTAAAGAGTTAGGTTTCATAACTAATTCTGGTTATCTTTTTATTCTCTGTTGACAGAGGGTTCCCTTTTCATCCATTTTTGTTTTGTCTTTGGATTTACATTTTTTCAACTTTACCATCTGGCTAAATTTTGGGACATTTGTGCGTCTACGGCATGCAATTCACTTGCTTCTGTGAATCGCTTTGATGCCCGGATGTTCTAGGCTGAGTTGGCTCAACCACTTCTATTCACCTGAGACAACTAGTTTTCTTTATAATTTTGTGTCGCACGACGGAACATTTTGTAAATAAATTAAAAGTGAAGAAAATGATTTTTGAATTATTAAAATCATGAAATGCAAAGAAATTTTTTTGCACTGGCAAATTATTTAAATTTCAATGTAAAGTGAATATGAAATGTAAATGTAATTAAAATTATATATATAATGGTTTGTTGTAAGGGGCTCCACTTTGTCACAGATGAATTTATAAAAATTAATTTTTCTACTGAGTTAAATTTTGTGCAATTTTTATTATTTTACCTACACGTTGTGAAAAATTTTCTTTCATTATAATGATTTGTGTCAAATTTTTTCCAACATGCATTTTCCTTCACTCTTAACATGACTTTTGGGAGCAGTTTGTATTCATGTTTGTTAGTGGCACAGAACACCTTTTCTTGTATTTTTAATTACTGTAACTTGGAATAATTTTTAAAATAACCTAAGTAGTCTTCACACTTAACTTCTGTAATTGTTAAAATATTAACAAAAAAAACCAATCACCTCAATTAGCACCAAAAATTTTTTTTGAGATATTATTAGAGTAGATCTTTCAGCTTCCACCCCAAACCCTGCACCCTTGTCCAATATACAAAAATTGAGAATACCTTCAGCACCAAGTCCCAAGTCAAGGTGCTCATCTGGTTCGTGATGCTGTGATTCCTCGCTGTCTTCTTCTCCTCTAGAAACAGACAGCATACACATTCCATAATTATTAATTAGCAATGAATACAGTTACACCCAGATCAACACGGTAGCACTACTGGATAACACAAAAATTCTCTCCAAATTTAAAACCATCACCAAACACATTTCTTGCACATTACATCACAATTTCCCTTTAAGGGACTGGAAGAATACATAATAAAACAGAATTTAAACATAAATGCTTAAAAAAAAGGATAATAATTAAACTACATTCAATTGTCATTTATTGTCTGTCTCATGTAACTTGGCAAGATTTTAACAGTTCGACGAAAGTAGCGCCAATGTTTACTTTTTGTTTATATATCCTTTCGCCATCAGCTGGTGCATCAAGTGGAGGCTGTATATTTTATCAAAATGCTGTCAGCTAATCCACTTGCCATTGTACTGTAATGCTAAACAAATTTTAAGGTATTTTAGACTGACATCTGCCTAAAAAAATTTGTAGGTTATAAAAGTAAAAATATAAAACCTTGCAAAAAATTTAATATTTGCTAACTCTTTTTTAATTTGTCTGAGACAGCGAATTTGGGTTAAAATTTGTAAGACAGTAGTTGTAGTTCTTGCCACACTTTGAACATCATAGTTAATATAACTGGAACTAAAAGAAATTCGGGAAACTTGATTGACAATGCACTTTTATTCCCTACAACTCACCAACGACTATTGCAAAGCAAGAATTCTGCTATTACTGATACTAAACAGTTTTAGTTGGAGATATGTGACTTGGAGTAACGTAAGAATTGCTTAAAAACTATTCATGCGCGTTGCACTTTCTTTGTTTTATTAATACAATTTAGTTATACGGAAAAAAATTAATGAATTTGCAGGAGAACAACGAACGTAGACGAACGATTACCGGCCCAATAGAAATTACTAGTAATCTAAATCGCTGTACATGAAATATATGTTACTTTAAAAATTATGCAGAGTTCGTGGAAAAATAAAACTATTGGTATNTCTAAATCGCTGTACATGAAATATATGTTACTTTAAAAATTATGCAGAGTTCGTGGAAAAATAAAACTATTGGTATCTGTTCGTAAATTTGTTATTTTACAGACAAAAACTAATTTTTTTGTGGCTGGTAATGCTTTGGGAAAGAGCGGACAGATAGCGCACATGGCATGGCAGGGTGAGTTGTGAGCAAAGAGTGTTACTCAACAGATAGCAGCACGTTGGACTGCCTCTTGATCCCATATCTTTAAAAGTTCACTTTTCTTCTATTACTGGCTCGAAATGACACAAATTTGAAATATNTCTAAATCGCTGTACATGAAATATATGTTACTTTAAAAATTATGCAGAGTTCGTGGAAAAATAAAACTATTGGTACCTGTTCGTAAATTTGTTATTTTACAGACAAAAACTAATTTTTTTGTGGCTGGTAATGCTTTGGGAAAGAGCGGACAGATAGCGCACATGGCATGGCAGGGTGAGTTGTGAGCAAAGAGTGTTACTCAACAGATAGCAGCACGTTGGTCTGCCTCTTGATCCCATATCTTTAAAAGTTCACTTTTCTTCTATTACTGGCTCGAAATGACACAAATTTGAAATATATTTCGTCAAATTATTAGAAAAAATTATTCAACAATACCGTGCAATATTTCTGTATGCTTTTGGAATTAATATCAAGCACGTATGAAAAGCATGGATGGAGAGTGGGGATACGTGAAGAGAACACTCAAAGTTTTGAAGTTGCGTTTCATTTCGATACGGATCGTTTTATTGTGCATTTCATTTTGAACACCAATACAGTACTATTTTATCACAAAGTTTAGTTTGTAACTCTAACAATCGTTGTTTTGTGACCACGTAAAATAAAATTTATTAATTAATCTAGGAACTCTTTCTTATCGCGTATTTTCTGCTTGTCTGATGTGTGTCGGTAGTGCACTCAGAATAGCCAACATAATATTAACTTTTGTTCGTTCGTGCATCAGCTGATACAGAATTTTGTAAATGGCACTTTGTTTGTTTCGTATACATAAATTGCCACTCACTGTCTGTGATAATCTTGCCAAGTTATATGAGATGGACAATATATAGGTTTAATCCATGGCATGTTTACCAAGCATCACAACCCTTGTGTATGAATTATTTTGAACACATAATTCCATAGAACTGTTTTATATTTTAAATGGAACTTTCCTAGAATTATTAAACAAGACTACAGTTTTGCACATTTTTTTTTGCCATTTATTTAAATGTAACAATTTTCTGTGTTTTTGCCTGGCTTGATATATTACCATTAGCACTTACAATCATTAAATTTGAGGGATGAAAGGAGGGGGGTGTAATGGGAATCAATTTCTCAAATGTGAATCCTAACTAATATTATAAATGTGAAAGTGTGTGTGTGTGTGTTTGTTTGTCTTTTCACGTCGCAACGGAAAAACGGATTGACATGATTTTTTGTACAGAGATAGTTGGAGGGCCAGGAAGTGATGTAGGCTACTTTTTATCCCAAAAAAATCTCACATTCCCTCAGGAATTTTTTTTTTTAGTAAAAATAGCGCTTGGGGTACGATGCTACGTCAATATAAGTTGTTAGAGTGGGACGATGTCGCAATGAATCGACGTGATTTATTGCACAGAGATAGTTTGAGGGCCGGGAAGTGATGTAGGCTACTTTTTATCCAGAGAAAATATCTCATTCCCTCTGGGAAATTCTTATTAGAAAATGAAAAAGTACACAAACGGAATAACAATGCAACGTCGCAACCGAGTAACAGATCGACGTAATTTCTTGCACAGAAATAGTTGGAGGGCTGAAAGGTGATATTGGCTACTTTTTATCGCAAGAAAATATCTCGAAAAATTTACAAACGATAATAGTGAATCAAGTTGGAAAAAAGTGTGCCGCCAGTGCACTCTCTTGCAATACGCTGTGCTGTCTAAACCGTTAAAGATGGAACAATATAATGTAGTAAAAAATTGTGTAGAATAAAAAGACCTAAAAAAAAAAACTCCATGGCAGGTTATATCTATCTATAACAGAGAAATATTAATAAGTGTTTTTACTATTTAATTCACAGAGATGTTGAGTTTTATAATATGTATAGAGTATAGAACATTAACACTGAGTAAAATTAAACTTCATTTATAAAAAAAACCTAAACAATAATTCTGTAGTCCACGCGAGCGGAGCTGCAGGCACAGCTAGTACTGAATAGTTATGTAATTTATCACCCAGGCCTGAAATAATTAGTACTACAGTGAGTTACATTGTTATTAAAATAAGCATTAAAAATTGATACACAAAAAATTATTCTCATAAGAAACTTAATAGATTAAATTATTATACTACTAAATACTTTAAAAAACTATATGCATAGATTGATTTTCATAGTACTGCTAATGGGTATTACATACTATATTACAGGAAGGTCAAAGTCTAAATTTCAAAATTGGTAACAAAATTGTAGTAACACTTTGTAACATAATTGCAGTAATGCTTCTTGTATTTTTTGACAAGCATTTATGTATTTGAGAAATTATTTGTATAATAAGCCACCCAAAATTTTAGTAGGTATTTTCATAACTAAACAATCCTTACAATTGTGATGATTGCTGTGAAAAAGTTACTTTTATAACAAACTAAATATAAAAATTTGTTATTTGAAAAGTATTAAAATGTAAGATGCCTTCATTCTATACGCAAATGTACTGTAATTAAAAAGATGTGTTCCATTTACAGACAATGTCTGTTGTGTTACTGGTTTTAACAGAAAATGCTACATCTGTGAACACATTATACCTATTATGCATTTAACACTCTAAAGTCCAATCCATGCTCACTTTTTACGATGAAGCATCTTTCAGGAAGTATGTTAATATAGCATCTTTCTGGCAACATGTTGAGAAACATGCTTGCCTGATGTTATGTGACCATCTCAAAAGATAAAATAACCATCTAAAATGGAATTTTCTTGAGGTTTCAGGCAGGTAGGATATAGATTAAATGCATTGTTGTAGAAAAATAAAACTTTAAAAGTTTTAAACATCAATTAACATTCACAAACTTATATTAGCATAATTTGCCAATAGTCATAATATTAAATGCACTAGTTATTACTTGATGCATCTTTATTGAGAACTGTAAGGTGAACACTTCAATGATAAAGGGCACAGAAATGTTTATATTTTCATGTGGTGGAAGGATACAAACTGAGAGAAAAAGAAGCTATGCAAGACTTTCAAAAGTGCCCAAGTGATGTTTCAAGAGCTACTTAGAAGGGCACATTGTGGGAAGATGCACACAAAATTCTTATTCAAGTGGTTTTAGTGAAACTGACTATATATATATATAAGCAAACACATTTACATGCAATGCAATTTTAACCACTAACAACAAATTGTAGTTTGCAAGCAGATTGTACATTGCACTGAGGTCTTAGTGACAGTGGTTGCTCACTTGGCGAAGGGGCCAATTTAGTGACTGTTCATACCTACCCGTGACATGACTCAATTTTTGAGCATCACGTATCCACATGGTTTGAGGAGCGCCTTCATAATCAGGTGGGTCCTTGTCTTTCCCACCCACAATATTTAAAAAAAACTGAAATGTTCTCACCTTTGTACTTGAAGTGGCAGTGAATCCACCCACTCTTGTACAGTAACAGGTGATTTTCGGGCCCCAACATCAGCCACGTCTGCCTTCAAGTGCAACCTGTTGATACCAGGTCTTGCTGGGGACAACTCCAAAATGGTAAGTTGCTCTGGTTGCTGCAGGACGATGCTGGGTGGTACCATGCTAGACTTTGGAAGTGGCACGTCGCTTACACCAACGCTGCATGCCGAACTGACTTTTGTTACTGCGACACAGCTATCTGACTGGAATGGGAGTGTCTCGATTTCAAAGTTTTTTTCAGAGTTTTCAATTACAATAGGCATGTTATCATAATTTACAACACATACATAACTGTCATCAGGATCCAAAACTGGAAGACATTTTTCTTCTACAATTTCAGTTTTGCACAAAGATAGTGGTATAGTGGTGTTGCTCAGGAAGCAATCAACAGAATCCTGTAAGGGAGATTTGTTTTTTAAGATACTTTGGGCTGGTTCTTGATCCTTCTGTATCATCATGGATGAAGTTTCACATTTTTCCTCATCTTGATGAAACTGAACAGTCAAGTCTCCACTGGATGAATCGCTCTGCTGTGCAATTCCTGGTGTCAAAACATAGTAATGTTTATTGGGTTCTTTGAGCTTCAGGGACGTGCTGCTATCAACCCAATGAAACTTCCCCTCCACAGACCCCTGTTGCTCATAGCAGCTAGAACATATTTCTTCACAGGAGCTTTCCAGCCCTTCAAAACTTTCTATTTCATCCAGATCTCGATGAGATTCTTCCTGACGCAAAGTGCCTGCATCCCACTCATCTTCTGATAATCTCTGTGCACCATCTGAGTCGCTGAGATTGGGCTCAGAGCTAGTAGAGAAAAGTCTCTTGAGACGGCGCAGGGGACTTGGAGAATACCGATGCCAGCGAGAAACAAGTGACTGGTTGGTGCGCCACTCCTTTTGCTGGGCCCGTAAAGAGTAAACAATTCCTTGCACTTTTGATGGCAGCCAAAAAGATTTAGTAGGTGAAGTTGAGCTTCCACTGGTTTCTGAAAGAAACAAAACTTTAGCAATATTTTCGAAACAGAATATGTCTACATGGCACATAACATCATGGCAATCTTAGGAGAAGCACAAAAACTGTAATAAACAATATATATATATACATATATATATGCTTTTTTAAATTATTGTAAATGATTACAGAATATATTTGACACGAGGCCTGAAATTCATACTTCCTATGACTACACCAGCTAGATGAAAAAACCTATGTACTGTGGATAAAATAAATAGCACTGACAAAGTTATAACAGCCTCCATGTTAGAGCTGCACTTTTAGATTGTAACTCACTACATGGATAAACAAATTTAGTCAACATTACAATTCACAAAAAAAAAAATAATAATAATAATAATAAGATTGGAATAAAATTTTACTATTCCTCTACTACCAAAACAGTATTGTACATTATGAAAAGAAAATTACTAGTTATAAATTCAGGCATTACACTCTCTCTAAAAGCACCAATTTAAATTTTTATAGTCAATTTACAATAACTTCTGATCTTTGACGAGCACTGCAATGAGAATATATTGGTTCAATGTGATCTTTTAAAATATTTTTGTAAAAATTTTCTGTTAAGCATTTCCCAATATTACTCTTTTTCATAACGGTTTTAATGGAAAACTAGATGGGAAAAAAACTGCTTTGCTTATGGCATCTCTCAATCCTAAAACTTTGTGTTCCATGGAGTTACTCCAACAAGAGCGCCATAAATATTTGGGTAACATATTTAAGAGCAGTCTTCTGTGTTGTTGGGGGTAACATGAGGTGGAGATAATGCAATGATAAAAAGTAATAACCTGGTGAGATCCACAAGAAACATACACCATGTTTCCCACAAGCAAAAGTTTTCATGCTTTCTATGTTGTGATGTTTTGTTGAATTTTACGTTGGAGATGTTGAAAAGAGCCATGCACATGCCTCCGGGTAACAGCGGGGTGAAAAAAAAGTGAATTTATAGGTGAGAAACAGGTTATGGCAGTTTACTTGAATAAAGAGCGCTTACTTAGGCAGAAACCGATGTTACTGAAACATACGAACCCTGACATAACATAACCTAAAATTATATCTGTAATTCTGAAATCTGAAAAATTTCGAAATTCAAAATTTAGCTGGTCCCAAAGATTCAGGATAAAGCATTGTGCTCCTGTACAAGAGTTCTGCCTCTAGGGTTACCAACTTTTTTCAGATTTGCCATAAGGGACGTTTCTGACAACTCGGCACACTACATATGACGCCAAATAGATGACCCAGGAAAATTGTTATAAAAAACAACAATTTTAAATACTTTGTGTAATGTGCAAACAACAGAATTATACACCGGTCAAATTTTCTCTAAATACACAGAACAACATGCATGAATCTGATGAAAATGTTGTTGATGTAATAAACTTCAATGAAGATTTTATTGGTGTAAGACATAATTTGGCTAGTAGTATATTGAATGTATATCATCAAAATACAAGATCATTAAGAAGTAAAAAAGTTGAATTGTTGATCTTTATTGATCAAATAAAAGATTAAAAAGATGTTAATGTTGATGTATTATGTCTTACAGAAACTCATCTAGCTCAAAATGTATGAGAGAGAGAGAGAGAGAGAGAGAAAGAGAGAGAAAGAGAGAGAAAGAAAGAAAGAGAAATGTTTTTTTCCCATTGAATCATTGCTCACCACCTTACAAATGTTGGGTTGAGAACTCCTGGATTAGAACATCAGNGGAAAAAAACTGCTTTGCTTATGGCATCTCTCAATCCTAAAACTTTGTGTTCCATGGAGTTACTCCAACAAGAGCACCATAAATATTTGGGTAACATATTTAAGAGCAGTCTTCTGTGTTGTTGGGGGTAACACGAGGTGGAGATAATGCAATGATAAAAAGTAATAACCTGGTGAGATCCACAAGAAACATACACCATGTTTCCCACAAGCAAAAGTTTTCATGCTTTCTATGTTGTGATGTTTTGTTGAATTTTACGTTGGAGATGTTGAAAAGAGCCATGTACATGCCTCCGGGTAACAGCGGGGTGAAAAAAAAGTGAATTTATAGGTGAGAAACAGGTTATGGCAGTTTACTTGAATAAAGAGCGCTTACTTAGGCAGAAACCGATGTTACTGAAACATACGAACCCTGACATAACATAACCTAAAATTATATCTGTAATTCTGAAATCTGAAAAATTTCGAAATTCAAAATTTAGCTGGTCCCAAAGATTCAGGATAAAGCATTGTGCTCCTGTACAAGAGTTCTGCCTCTAGGGTTACCAACTTTTTTCAGATTTGCCATAAGGGACGTTTCTGACAACTCGGCACACTACATATGACGCCAAATAGATGACCCAGGAAAATTGTTATAAAAAACAACAATTTTAAATACTTTGTGTAATGTGCAAACAACAGAATTATACACCGGTCAAATTTTCTCTAAATACGCAGAACAACATGCATGAATTTGATAAAAATGTTGTTGATGTAATAAACTTCAATGAAGATTTTATTGGTGTAAGACATAATTTGGCTAGTAGTATATTGAATGTATATCATCAAAATACAAGATCATTAAGAAGTAAAAAAGTTGAATTGTTGATCTTTATTGATCAAATAAAAGATTTAAAAAATGTTAATGTTGATGTATTATGTCTTACAGAAACTCATCTAGCTCAAAATGTATGTGAGAGAGAGAGAGAGAGAGAGAGAGAAAAAGAGAAAGAGAGAGAGAGAAAGAGAGAGAGAAAGAAAGAAAGAGCAATGTTTTTTTCCCATTGAATCATTGCTCACCACCTTACAAATGTTGGGTTGAGAACTCCTGGATTAGAACATCAGNAATGTTTTTTTCCCATTGAATCATTGCTCACCACCTTACAAATGTTGGGTTGAGAACTCCTGGATTAGAACATCAGAGTAAACTTACCTATAATCATAGAAGTGGTAAATTACTGACACTGTGTTTATTAATGTTCTGTATAAGTATTTTCAAAGAAGTCTGAAATACGGGATATATGGCATCCCATTCTATGTCCATATGGGATATTTCTCTTAGCCCCAGGATATGGAAAGTCCTGCACAATACAGGGCAGTTGGCAACCCTGTTCTATGCCTATACTATAAGCAAACTTAATTACAAATCTCTGAGAAATCTTAACAGAAGTATTTTTGCATGACAAATGTGAACATAAAGGAATGAAATTAACCAAACAACGGTACAAAGCAGTGTAAATTTTCTGATAGACATTTTTTTATACACAACACAAGTTGAAGTATCAACCACAATAGATGCTTGGTATGAGAACATTTAGTTTGGTATTACATGAGAAATGAACATCAACAACAAACTATTACTTTTCAACAATGTTGGAACCCAAAAAATTAATAATTTTATTTTTGTACTAAACATTGTTTAATTTGTACACATTTTCCTCAAATAAAAAAAAAATTCTACACTTTAAATTTTTTAAATAATTTTATGTCAAATTCAAATTGTTTCTGTTATGCTGCAGCCATAATAACAAATACTATAGTTCATTTCATATAAGAAGGCCACATTCTGACAGTCAGTGAGTGGCAAATTGATGTATTCAAAACAAACAACGTGTCATTTACAAAATCCTGTATCAGCTGATGCACGAACTAACAAAAGTTAATATAACGTTGGCTATCCNTCATTTACAAAATCCTGTATCAGCTGATGCACGAACTAACAAAAGTTAATATAACGTTGGCTATCCTGAGTGCACTGCCGACACACATTAGACCAGCCAAAAATACGCGATAAGAAAGAGTTCCAAGGTTAATTAATACATTTTATTTTACATGGTCATAAAACAGCAGTTTTTAGAGTTAAAAACTAAACTTCGTGCTAAAGTAGAAATGTATAGGTGTTCAAAATTAAAGTCACATTAAAACGATCCATATCCAAATGAAACGCCTGGCTTTCCTTGCGTGTTTGATATTTATTCCAAAAGCATACAGAAATATTGCATAATATTGCTGGAATATTTTTTCTAATAATCTGACTGAAAAATATTTCAAATTCCTTTCATTCTGAGCCTAGTAATAGAACAACAGTAAACTTTACAAAGACGCTACCTCTTGAGAAAAAATGTGGCTCAGAGTGTGCGTTGAAATGTTATGCGCGCCATCTGTGGGGTTATTTTCGTAGCACTACAAGCCAGAAGAGAATAGCGTTCGTTTGCTTTATATAATATATTTATGGACAGCTACCAATAGTTTTATTTTTCACGAGTTCTGCATAATTTTTAAAGTAACATATATTTCGTGTACAGCTTTTACGAACGACCCTACACACGCCCTTCAAACCTTTCGCCTTCTGCCGCGGCCACCCAAGTAGTTCACTAATTGCATCACTAAACAGCACCTCCTGGACGCGCTGACTCGTCGCATCAAAGTCAGTTGATGGCGAATGGATACATAAACGAAAAGTAAACATTGGCGTGGCGATCGACAACTGTCAAGAATGTGGCCTTCATATATGGTACAAAGAATAACTAAGTTGTACAAATGAAAAAATTTACAAAGTAAACAAATGCCATGGGCTACTATGTGACATATATGTAATCACCAAATAACAGTTCATACAATAAAAAAAGTTAAAAATATGCCAAAATTGCTTTATATTTAACTAATATTTTTTTTTCATATAAATGGCTTATTTAGTGATGACACACATGTCACGTGGTAGCACATGGCATTAGTTTACTTTGTAAATATTTCATTTGTACAACTTAATATTTGTTATAACTGCAGCAAAACAGAAAAAATTTGAATTTGACATCAAATTATTAAAAAATATAAAGTGTAGAATTTTTTTATTTGAGGCAAATACCATCAAACATGATGTGTACAAGTCAAACGATGTTTGGTACAAAAATTANAAAACAGAAAAAATTAGAATTTGACATCAAATTATTAAAAAATATAAAGTGTAGAATTTTTTTATTTGAGGCAAATGCCATCAAACATGATGTGTACAAGTCGAACAATGTTTGGTACAAAAATAAAATAATTAATTTTTGGGGTCCAACACCTTAAAAACAGAATCATCAAAAGCAACTGTTGACTATTGTTGGTAATATCTACTGAAATTATTTCAGCATCAGATACTAATAATTATATCTTGCAATGAATATGTACCAGTAAACACAAAAAAATTAAATAAAAATTAATGACAATATGTAATTTTCTTAATAGTGGTAGATAATTTGGTAAATTATTTTAATTGTCTCACTAGTAAATTCAATGGTATAATAAACATGCATGATATTCTGCAGTGTATATTATACACAAATTAAATACCAAAATAAAAGTACTGGGTGAACTTCCTGGGCAAAATATGTGCAGTGACACACAGAAACATTTAGCTAAAGGAAAAATACTTCTACAACCCCACTTTCAGGCAATAGTGTTCAAACAGACTGTCTTAAAAATTTTTTATTAATGTATCTTAAATATTTGTGACTCCATTTAAAGCAACAAATGTCAAGCTTCTGTGTAATCAATTTTTTCTGCAAAATGACCAAAAGAAAACAATCCCTAAAATTTGGCATTTAATTAATTTACAGGAATATCAGCTAGGCCAGGCCAACAGGAAGTTCTTTTAATTTACTTATAATTTTTAAAACATTTTCTGTGACACATGAAAAGTTAACGAGTAAAGATTTGTTTTGTTTTGCAAAAATTATTTTCTAGATTTTGTGATTTTTTTTCAGCTATCATTTGTGGTGCTACAGTTAGGGAAAAATTGTTAAAATTTTCTACAACTTGGTGGCTATCAAAGGTTATAGTTCAACTGAGATAAAGAGTTCATAATTTCTTGTTTTGGTTTAACTTAACATTTACTTCCTTTTTATCATATTCTACATGGCCTTCTTTTGTGAATTGTAACTGGTCAGTAATAATTTTCTATCACATTTTTCAAGTACCTGGCATCAATGTTTTCATGATCAACAGCAGGAAATTCGGTTTGGTATAATTTTGCACGGTAAATGTGTGTGGATCCCAGTAGAGTAATATGTGTGTATTTAATATATTTTAATCTTTTATTAATGATAATTTTGCAGTGGCTAGTTGTGTGCGAACTGCCAGAAAGTTGCCTGTTTGAATTGGTGATTGGGACAGCACCAGCTGGCGCAATTTAAATGTCAACGTTTGTGATAACCCACTTGCAAATACATTAAATTTTTGCTTATATTGCCTGTGTTTATTTAAAATGACCCTCTTTGATTTTCTATTACAGGTTTTGTATATTTTTAACGTGTTTGTATATTTTTATGTCCGTGAGGCCTTCATACACTCCATCCGAGTGCCCTCATGGATTTTCACTATATATTTTTATTTATTTTGGGTTTTTAATGATACTTAATACTAAGACTTTGGTCTCAGTTTGTACTTGTATGCCAAAGCAGTTAATACTCTTTGAATTTTATAAAATATATTTTTATGAATTTTAAATTGAAATGTTTTCCAATCAATATTATGCTTTGTGAAACGACTCAGATCTCATATCAATATTTTTTATACAAGTTGAATTCATTGTAACTTTATTCCAAGTTGATTAAATTGTTTAAAGTGATTTTGTCTTTGTTCATGATGTGTGTTGAAACCCCATAGAACTTGTAACTGACCAGATCAATGTCTACTGCTAACGTGCCACAGCAAGTAATTGATTCAAAAAGAGAAAAACAACAGATGGGAAAACCGGATACTGTCAAGAATGCAGAGTAAGAGACAGAAAACCCCAGTATTACTGTGAAAAGTGCTTCAATTTCTTGTGCATGAAACATTTTTGCATTGTGTGCTAAGAGGACAGCAAAAATGATAATGAACAAAAATAAACACTGTATAGTCCATTCATGATTTCTTCAGATGTTTTGAAACGAACCTTCGAAAAATCACCCTAGGCGTAACATGTCAACCGGTTTTTTTAAATAACTTGTATACCACAAATATATAACTCTGTGATTAACTTTAAAATACTGTATTCTTGAATAAATTATACTTTAACTTAGTCTCTTCTATAACTCGTTATATTTATTTTGTATTAAATACAAATTAAAAACAGTGAGAGCAGCAATTCATTGGTAACGGCTAGTAAGAAATAGTTCACAGATAAATATAGTTTTAACCTAGTTTTTTGATATGCTACTGGTAAATTAAACATTGCCCAACAATATATTTGAATTTTTAGGTAGCACTGCAGGAAACATATTACATTGTTACAGCGCAAATTACCATGCATAGACCCTAGTGACAAGGTGTTTCGCAGTGCCTGAAGTAGCAGGAAAATTGCACATGTTTTCCATTTTAGCATATTTCATATTTATTACAGAAAAAATAATGATTTTCGAATTTGTAATTTACAAGTGAAACAAAATTTTATTGTTTGAATAGTTAATATAATATATTTATATGTGATGACGGAATGGTTACAAATCCGAAGTTGGCAGAAGTGGCGACCATCGACGNAGTTAATATAATATATTTATATGTGATGACGGAATGGTTACAAATCCGAAGTTGGCAGAAGTGGCGACCATCGACGTAGGGTGTGTTTCTGAACAAAGCGTCAAGTTCGTGCTCGTCGTATTTATTTAAACCTCCCTAGGCAAGATGTGATAAATCTGTTTGGCCACGGCAGGAATAAATATCATGTAATGTGCGTCATGACCGCTGTGTGTGAAAGAGTATTGTTGCCATTATGTTACGTTGGACCAGTGTGTGTGTGTGTGTGTGTGTGTGTGTGCGATTCCAAATATTGGTCATGTGAAATTTATACGTTTTAACCGTGAACTGTTTTTAAGACATAGTTAATTGCTTGAANGATTCCAAATATTGGTCATGTGAAATTTATACGTTTTAACCGTGAACTGTTTTTAAGACATAGTTAATTGCTTGAAAGTCACGTTTGTTTATCACAACGTTGTAACCTTGCCATAGGTGTTTGAAAGACAGTTGTGCAACGTGCTTACATTTCTGTGATTTTAATGTTTGCTACAACCCCAACAAAATAGTAAGCCAAGCCAGATAAATTAAAATAAATAATGAAATAAACCTAGAAAACAGTAAGTACCAATGCATAGAAATATGAGTGGAATAAAAGCCACGGTAGGCCTATTTGTGTGCATGTTAACCACTATCTTTTCAGTTTGTCGCTGCTACGTACAATAAATAAGCAACACGAGTTGCGTGCTTGAATTTACTGTGTCTTTTCGTTGGACTGGTTGTCCATTCGTTTTAATTTTTATTTCAACTAAGGCTGTCCTTTTAACAAAATAACCCAATACATATTAATAACAAGAGGTTAAATACTACAGTTATTCTTCCGCAGTTATAACAGGGTTAAACACAGTCGCTGAAAAATATTAAAGTGTGTTATGTGTAATGTGTTATGTCGTGTATAACAAGTACGTTAACAATGTAAAATAATAAAACAGTTAGAACTATAGCCAACCTAGACATTGTTAAAAAGTCATAAAGCTGATCTAGATATGGTTATAGGCCTAAATTATGGATGTTCTTACAAAATGGTTTTTGAAATATGACAAAATTCTTTGAACACTTAAAACAGTAAACAAGCATTTGACAGTTAAAACGTAGTCACATGGCAGTGTTTAAGTTTACATGCAGCGGAAGGATAGGTAATTGGTAACCAAAAGTAAAACTTTAGCAGTGTTTCACAAAAGTGTGAAGTAACCGTGAATGGCCTATAGCACATGAATCTACTACAACAGTATATTTTCTATTTCATAACAGCACAATTTATAACATTGAGAGAGATTATTTCAATGTTCGGTCGTTAACAGGTTTTTTTATATTCCTGAATATTAAATAATTAGTCACATTAACTACCTGTCACTATTGAAATAAAACACTGTCTAACTCACAGTCATGAGATACTTTAGTGTAAATACTTAATCCTGAGTACAAATTTTCATCAACATTACTGCACGGACAGAGCCAGGAGAGAGGGGGTTTTGGGGTGGTAGACCCCTACCCCCCCCCCCACCAATTTTGCNTTGCCCCAATCTTTATCCAACAGTAGAGGTGAGCCGATATGGTTTTTGAGCCTTTTCCGATATTGCAGATACAAATTTACCGATATTGCAGATACCAATACTGATACTGCCTTGACAAGGAAAAATAACATTATTGCAAGTTTCAAAAAATAAAAACTTAATTTTTAAACATTTACCTAAATAAAATTCTAATTGTCCTCATTTTTATTGTTTCAGTGATAGGTAACTATTACGATAAATATAAATCTAGGAACCACATATTAATAAGACAAAAATAACCTACAAAAGCATGTCATTAAGCAATGAAATTCTTAAAAAAAACATAACACTTCAAATTGTGCGTACATTCAATGTGCCGTTTTAAGTTTGTGGTACTATAGGACCTTGATGATGTACCGCCTCTCGAAATCAAACAGTTGCAAATATTGTAAACAGATTTGCATTCTTGCGTGTTTCTTACGGTACAAAGAAATCCCACAAATCACTTTTTCTTCCAGCCATATCATTTATTTATTACTGGCACACGTAAATAATTTCACCATGTTCGAACCCTAACCTAACACCGTCATGTTACTACAGCAACAGCAAACAAACCAACAAAACAAACAAAAAATAGGCAAACTGTCGGAATGGCAGTAATGTGCAACATATAACCAACATTACAATATTACATAATTTTTTTCTTAATGTGTCGCAGTGTTCAAGTAAAACAATTAAGACAAAATATTTTTGGAGGTAATCGTAAATATTAATTATTGTTAATATTATATATGCGTTAGGCTGATTAAATGTTAAGTTTTGTTTATGCTGCAAGCTTGCCTCCGTAGATAAAATTCAATAAACGCAAATGGTGGTTACTATTGTTTTGTTGTATACATGTTTCGTAAACAATCATGCAAAACGTGCCTAATTTTGCTTTGAAAATAAACAAAGCCAGTTGGGTACTTTAGTAAAAACCAATTTAAAAATAGTGATTATTTTAATAAAACCAAATAGTGAGCAAAGCACTCAAATTATGGCAAGTTGAAAACAGCATCATCTTAGATTCTTAGGGCAAAATATTGGTTATAATATCGGCGATTTAAAAATGAATTGCGCACAATTCCGATAATTACGATATCGGCCGGTTTCGATATATCGGTACCGGTATCGACTCAATCCTATGCAATAGTTTAGTAATTATCAAAAGTAGCAGTCCACACCACAGCATTAAAAATTTCATGTAATTTCTCGAGTGTTCAGTTTTGTGTTTTGTGTCCATGCGTATTTTGTAAGGCTGAGTCGATACCGGTACCGGTAACTTATTCTAGAAAACCCTTTCAGTCTTTCTGATGCACTAAAATGTTCACAGATCCTGATTTCATACTTTACTCCATTATAGGTCTATTTTTTTTTGGTTGCATTTACTGTTTTTACAGCATTAATATTTCTCTTTATGGGTCGATGTGGTTGCACCCTGGGGGCATCTGGCCCTGGCTCACCAGAGCATGTAGCTGGGCACTGAGGGTTATGCTACCTCTTTTATGGCCTGCCTGGTGATTGGGCATTTAGAAAATAGCTGTGAGTACACAGCTATGCACTTCCAGTGATGTTACGTTAACTTCAGAGGATAAAAATAAAAGAAGAAAGGTATTGTGCTTTAGTGGATTTAGTGGGTGTCTGGGAGGTGCAGGCATGACCGTAAATGTTGTTTAAATTTATGTAGCAGCGTAGGGGAGGGCATATTCTGGTATGGTCCGAAGAAATCTACTCTTTCTGGGGCCGGTGCCTTGGGGTAAACCCTTGCCAGAGTCCTATCACTTGTTTGGCGCAGGAGCATGCGCTTCACGAGGGACGGTGCTAGAGCCTACAGCAACTTGGCAGGAGGACCGCCTGATCACCCTCTGCAAGAATTTGAGTGAGTGGCGCAAACAGCTACATACCTCAAATGCCCCTTCGGGATCAAAGCGTTCTCCACGTAGGGACTCTACGGTTCTCAGGTAAGCGGCATGATGTATTAACGTGTTTGGTCTCCTCAAGCCTCAGAGAAAGGTTCTCCTTCCCCTTNCCTCAAATGCCCCTTCGGGATCAAAGCGTTCTCCACGTAGGGACTCTACGGTTCTCAGGTAAGCGGCATGATGTATTAACGTGTTTGGTCTCCTCAAGCCTCAGAGAAAGGTTCTCCTTCCCCTTGCGACATTGGCGCTAGAAGAGCGGCATTACCNGTGTTTGGTCTCCTCAAGCCTCAGAGAAAGGTTCTCCTTCCCCTTGCGACATTGGCGCTAGAAGAGCGGCATTACCAGCTAGCAACCAGCTAACCAAACATTGACAAGAGGTGGGAGCGCCCTTCAGTGGGGACTTGGGTTCGAAACTCTATCATGACGGTGGTGCGTGCACAGAGAAGTAGTTAAGTGGNGAGCGCCCTTCAGTGGGGACTTGGGTTCGAAACTCTATCATGACGGTGGTGCGTGCACAGAGAAGTAGTTAAGTGAATATGCACAGAGAAGCAAAGAGGGTAAGGGAGATGAAGGCGAAAGAGAACGATCGGAACTAAAAGAGGTTAACTGGTAGATATATGTTTTATTCCGTCAAGTAGGAATTTACAANGCGAAAGAGAACGATCGGAACTAAAAGAGGTTAACTGGTAGATATATGTTTTATTCCGTCAAGTAGGAATTTACAAGACATATATCTCTGACATGTGCCCGCTAACATCTGATGGACGAGGGACCAAGTTTGCCAAGCTGTTTACCGCAGAGCGGCAACGAGTTATCAATCGTAGTTTGGGGTGAGAGTGTCCCCGGTAAAACCACACCTGACGTGAATGAGGCACGTGGCCAACGCTCAAAGCAATGGAGAAGGCTCTGCGACAAGAGCTTCTGCCTAGTGAGTTGAAAAACACAAGTTCTGACAATAGTAACGTACGTTATATGCTAAGTCTAACTGCTACTGCTGAAGGAAAGCGGTATGGCAAGCGTGGCAAACTAGTGAGAGTTGCAGAAGATGCTCCAGTCAGAACTGCTCNACTGCTGAAGGAAAGCGGTATGGCAAGCGTGGCAAACTAGTGAGAGTTGCAGAAGATGCTCCAGTCAGAACTGCTCGCGAATTGCCCTGTCTGGAGGGCGTGCATAGGAATAAATACCTGCGAGAGACGTGGCAAGTGAGAGGTGGCTTGCGCAGACTACTTGGAGGAGGAAGCCTTCCCTGATGCGTGGCGAGCGTGCACATTCGGTGCTTACCGGCTAGGGCAAGACAAGTGAGGGGGTGGGTCCATCCACTCAGACTGGAGCATGGTGTCATGCGGATTGCCGTCCTCTCAGGTAGCATGGGATTGACTCGCTTGTGAATAGGAATGGTACAGAGGCGAAATGAGCGGTGGCGTTCGGCGCTATGGTATACCAGGGGAGCACCACAGGCTGAGGCTTGGAGATGTATCTGTCAGCGCTCGTGGCATGTCAATANGAGGCGAAATGAGCGGTGGCGTTCGGCGCTATGGTATACCAGGGGAGCACCACAGGCTGAGGCTTGGAGATGTATCTGTCAGCGCTCGTGGCATGTCAATATAGTGTTTACACTACTCCCTTGTCCATTCAAAAGTGTAGAACATGAAGTTTAGTGGGTTTTGTTTTCTACAATCTCTTTTTAAACCTGACATGCCACAGGCGACATCTGTGATCCCTTTGAGCTTCTAACTCGGCTGTGCCTCCACACCACTTCCCAATGCTAGGCCACACCATCACCAGACTCCCGCAATATCAGCTCTGTCACCTACAAATGGGCCCCATGAGGTCCGCTGCTGCCTAGATGCAGGCAACCTGTCTTGGTGATGGCCTGGTTGTGTTCTATCCCTTGGAGCAACTTTCCAGCCCAGGATACAGAACATGCATCCCGCTCGCGCAGTGGGGAAACAAGCTCTCTCCCCCCTTCATTGCTCTCCCTCTCTCAATCGCCCCCAGCCAGACTGGTATAAATAGGATTTGCACAGTGCCCCTCGAGGCAGTTCTTTTTCACCTGCTTACCAGGTTTACCTGCTCACCATGTTGTCCAGTCACCAATCTTCTTCCTGCAAGAATGCCAGCCATCCATAGCAAACAAAATGTAAAAATTACCTCAAACACACTGAATAATTAGACTGCCTTTACAACAATAAATAAATTGTAAATGTAATACATGCAACAAAGCGGTAGTAAGAAACGAATAATCTATATCATTACATCATTGCCCATGTATAGGTTAGGTGAGTGGATTTATTTGTGTGATGGAATTAAGGTGGAAGGAAACCTCACGAGTACAACAAAATTTTAAAATTCTTTTGTATGGCTAACTTCTGCATTTTACATACAATGTGTACATTAAAAAAAAATGACTTTATTTCTAATAGTTATTCGTAGAAATGCAAAAATCCAGATTAATTACACTGAAGAGCCAAAAAACTGGTATAGGTGTGCATATGCAAATAACAGAGGTATGGAACCAATCAGAGTAACGCGATGCGGTCGGCAGCGCCTATATAAGACAACAAGTGTCTGGTAAAGTTGCTAGATTGGTTACTTCTGCTACAATGGCAGGTTATCAAGATTTAAGTGAGTTTGAACGTGGTGTTATAGTCGGCGCACGAGAGATGGGACATAGCATCTCCGAGGTAGCAATAAAATTTGGATTTTCACGTACGACCATTTCACGAGTGTGCCGTGAATATCAGGAATCCGGTAAGACATCAAATCTTCGACATCGCTGCGGCCGGAAAAAGATCGTGAATGAATGGGACAAACGACGACTGACGAGAATCATTGAACGTGTAACCCTTTCTCAAATTGGCGCAGATTTCAATGCCTCCTGCATACCTTCAGACATTAGTCGAGTCCATGCCACGTCGTCTTGCGGCACTTCTGCGTGCTCACGGGGGCCTTACACGATATTAGGCAGGCGTACCAGTTTTTTTGGCTCTTCAGTGTATAATGCAATTAATTAAATTCTTAAGAAATTATTCTCCTAGTATTTTTCTTACCAAGTGTCAACACAACTAAGGTGTAACCTCCCTCCTTCGCTTAAGTCAACGTAAACACCCTCCCCCTCCTTGAGAGATTACTGGCTACGCCACTGCATTATTGGGTCTGTCAGATCCAGTGCAACTCATGTTACAATTTATGGTGCGAACTGTGTCTTATTACCTTCTTGGATTTAACTTCGTCCGAATGATTTTCAAACGTTTACTGGTCAACCTATTCCCGCAGACGTACGCACTTACGTTCACCGTATCTACAAATGTGTGCGGACACCGATGTGAACAGTTTCAAGGACGCCTCGAGCCGTGGTATACTGCCGGCCGTACGAAGACGCGCAAGCGACTGGAGAGTCGGGCGGCGCTCGCCAACCCGGCAGGAAGCTGAGGCGTCATCGCAGGCGGCGCGCGCAGCTTCCAACCGGCTACGGCACTGGCCTACCCGACGGCGCCCCCTCCAGTAGTGGCACGCGACTTGCAAGCACTGTTCAACGTAAATATTTACCCTGCTACAAAAGGGCAGGAGGCGGAAATGCGCCAAGTTCTCCGTGTGTCTTGTGCTGAAGATTGCATAGCTAATGCAAACACTCAAGATGAACTCTTTGAAATTTTCTTCAGTTATTCTCAAAGCTTGTCACTAAAATAATTAATATATAAACAAATGAGAGAAAACACAAACGTCTGTTTTCATGAACGAGAAGAGACAATAACAAAATGATATAATATTTACTACGTAAAAACTTGTCCCGAGGACTAAAAGTGCTGGTTAAAATTCTATTTGGAATTTCTAAGTTTTTTTTTTGCAGCGGGAAACACACTAACATACTAAAAATATTTATGCATTTTTAAAACTGCAAACCTGAAAATTTACATAAATCCTAAAAACCCAGAAATACTATGTTCCTTTTGTAAATTATTTTAGAGTACACGGGTTAATTGATTTTTGCGAGCTTCCATCAATAATATGAATTTTAAATCTTACTTCACAAAATTTCCCAATTTTGCGGGGACCTTTTGTTAGCGCCCTGTGTATCCTCAACGAACTAGAACTACGAGATCAATTGTACAGATTGTTCATAGTTAATAATAACTACATTTTTCAGCTTCATATTTTTTTGTCCGTAACTACATGTAAAGGAGGTCCCGCCTAAAGACACTCCGCACTCATGCTAGGAAAGTGCGAAGTAGCTTGCACAATATTAATTATTTTAAATGCTGGAAATAACCGCATTGATTATCTGTACACCTGTGTGCACGGTTCAATATTTCACAGTGCACACGCGATGCAATTAGCAGAGCCGTCAAAAGCCGAATCAAGGCGCGGTCGCATGGCGACCTCCAGGCACTTCACTCGCAACATTAGGCGAATTTTTGCGGTTTAATCGGTAGCAAATCATGTATAATCAGTGGTTTGGCGCTCGTGGTTACTCTGCTATTTGTAAACGCTCTGTAAACAATTTGCCGTATTTGGCTATCGTAGTCAGGAGGCGTGTTACGGTTTGGTAACCGGAAGTTGTTTTCTATTTGCTGCTGTGTTTATTTTTGTACAGTTGAATGGTTTGGCGCTTTGTACAACTTTTTGGTTGGGTACATTTTTTATTTTTTATTTATTTACTAGCGAACCGGTCCGGCTTCGCACGGGTAAAATTGAGTTTTATAGCGATACACTAATAAATTAATTGGAAAAAGAAAATTCATTTATGTGAAAACTGAATTATAAAATTATACTATTTTGGCCTAGGTTTTTAACTTATTACGGCAACCCAAAAGGAAGCAAATATTTTTTACCCGATAGCCAAGAAGTAGGGTATTGTTTTTGGAGTGTATCTGTGCAACTATTGCGTAGTTACCACATTTCCGCTTTCCAGCGTCGATGTATGAAAATCAAAACGTGACTTTCATAAAGTTGTAGCATTAGAAATAAGTGTACCTAGGTACTACTTTTTGCGCTTGGCTGAGGGATCTTTATCGATCATCAAAGTTAAGCAACGTTCCCAGCGGTACATATTTGGATGGATGACCGTTTAGTGGCATAACATCTGAGCGCTTCCGGGCTTCGAAGGGCACGTTAAATATTCGGTCCCAGTTGTTATCGATTGATAGCAGTCGTTCAGCCATTTCAGAGGTCAGTGGCGTAACAATAGGGTGGCAGGACGGGCAAAATGCAAGGGGCCCCCAGCCCGAAAGGGCCGCGAGCACAGGAGGATCCTAACATTTATTATTACAAAATTTAGTAACATTTATTAGTTTTGTATTCAATTAACTTAAGTTACCTACTAAAGTGCATACACAAATTAAACAAAAAAAATGTATCAAGATTTGAACGCATTTGTAAGAAAAAGATATCGCCCAGTTTTAGAACGCATCCGATACGTAGTAATAAAGTCATCGCCCCTTGTAGACGCGGCGCTGTAGCAACGCGGTCAGCTATGGAAGAAATGTTTTGTCTATGATTTTTTTGTTAGTTCATATTTTCGCCGAGGGACTTCTTTCGTGGCGCGGGCTCTAGTAATAGTGACGCTCGGGGAATCCCCGCTTTCTGTTTTGTAAGTATAAGAAAGACTCCACTACGCATACATTATTTGATTGTTATGAGAATTGGTTGTTTGTGGCATAGATTTTTCTTCGATATCACAGTTTTTGTTTTATCGGATCCGCGATCAGTCGCAAAGTTAATTAGTTAATTGTGGAAATCAGATAACAATATGTCTAGTTCTAGAAAGTATCTAAGTGGGAGTGAAAAAAGAAAGATAAAGAAGGAGTCTGAAGAAAAAATATAAAGTTGCCTAAAATAAGTCAGTACTTTAATGAAGATTTTATTGACGAAGAATCAAATGAACAGTGCGGCGGAAATGAAGAAATTGACATGACTAAAAGTGGCAGTATTGCAGAGCCCGACAACAATGAATATCTAGATCCAGAGCAACCACAACCAGGTACGAGCAAAACTCAAAGTGAATCATTTTTTGATGTGGAAAAAATTACATCTCTGCCATATGTTACTGATAAGGGTAATTTGAAAGAACTAAATGATCAAGTGAAACGGTTTATGGTCGAAAAAGAACACTATAAACCCAAAGGCCCCTTCTTAAAAGACAGTGACAATAGGTCTTCTTGGAAAAATATTATTATATTGTTTCTAAGTCTGGCATAAAACTAGAACGTGCATGACTGTCCTATTCTCTATTGCTTCAAAAGGCATATTGTGAACCATGTTGGTTATTCGCAAATAGGGCATCTAAAAATAAACAAAATGTTTAGATAGAAGGTTATGACGACTGGAAACATATTTTAGAAGCCATAGGAAGACACGAGACATCGAAAAATCATTTGGATTAATGTCTTTGATATCAACAATGGCGGTTACATGGAACACTAGATGAAGAACCAAAGTCCATAATCAAGAAAGAAAAAAAAATCTTTTTGGCGCCAAGTATTCACTAGACTCCTTGATGTTACTCGGACACTTTCAACCTGTAATTTAGCTTTTAAAACACAAACCATCACAGATTTTTTCAAAAAACTTTTTTTTTTTAATTACTTACATGTTTCTCTATTTTTCTACATGGTTTCCATATTTGTTTAAACATTTGTCATAACGTTCTACAAGCTTTTGTATGCCTGAGTCACAGACGTCTGCCGCCTGTGAGGATAACCAGTCTGTAACTGCTTCTTTAACGTCTCGTCCCCTGTGACAATCTTCTCTAAAAATGTATCACCTTCCTTATGATATCGGTCCAAAACATCAAGAGCACAAGACATTATTTTAATTTGGTGTTCCTCAGTAAGCAGCCTGGGAACCCAACGTGCGCACAATTTGTGAAAATGCAAATTTTCAGAGACAATTTTGTGCAAAGTTGTTCTACCCACGTTCGGAAATTCCAATGCTAAAGTTGCAATTTGAACCGCCGGTCTTCACGAATCTTTTCGTTCACGGCTTTGACCAAATTTTCTGTGATCACTGATGGTCTGCCTGATCGCGGTTCATCATGGACATTTTCCCGTTCTTTCCTTGAGAGCTCTCACCCACTTACACACTTTGCTGTCACTCATCGCATTGGGGCCATACACTTTACTTATCTGTCGATGAACTTCCGCTGCTGAAACGTTCCTTGCTGTCAAAAACCGAATCACTGGCCGTATTTCACAGTCGGCGGGCTGATAAATTGTTTTAAACATTTTGAACTGACACTGTAAACAGCACACTGCAACAATACCAATGCAAATGGCGTCGTTTGACGAGCAAGGCATGCCGGGAGTCGGTGCGCATGCGCGTTACAATGTTCGGGCGACATTCGATTAGCTACGGCGATTCGGACCTTCCTTTCCGAATAACTCTCGTACTCGTACTATCAAGTTTTATATCTAATAAAGAAGGGGAGTCTTCAATTTCGGTAACATTAAAAACATTAAATCCAACTAGATGGGCAGGACGTTTCGATGCCATTTTTTTCTTTAAAAGTTCGGTTTGTTGAAGTTCAAAATGCGCTAACAAAATCTATTATATTAAATTCCAAAGCAGATGATAGAAATGAAGCTATTTCACTGAAGAAGGTCGAAAACTACAACTTGATTATGTTACTGGTTTTCCATTGCAAAATTTTACGGACCATCGACGCGGCCTCTAAAGCACTTCAGTCTAAAGCCATCGATCTTTCAAATGCCTGAAAGCGTTTGCAAGTCTGTCTGGAAGAACTTTAAAAGTATCGACATGAATTTGGAGATTTAAAAACGCATGCAAATAGCGTAGCAGAAAAATGGTCTATCAACCCTGAATTTCCTAAAACTCGTCAGAGGAAGGTGAAACGTCATTTTGATGAAATTTGCGAGGAAGAACGTCTCCAAGATCACGAAAGCTTGTTTAAAGAGAACGTATTATATCGTGTATTGGACATCGACATTAATCAACTGAGATCGCGTTTCCTTGGAATGAATGAAATTGTTTCCAATTTCAGTGTCTTGCAACCTGCCACTTTGCAAAATTTAAAAGACGCCGATTTATTGGAAAAGGCTTTAGAATTTGTTGATTTATATAAAACATATCTGTCTCGTTTGCCAAGGAAATTCTCAGTTTTCGATCCACTTTTAGACACGAAATAGAAAAATCATCTTTTATAAGAGAACTTCCGGATTTATTAATCATAAAGAATCATTATATCTTCAAGCTTTCCTGAAGTGTGCACTGCATTTCTGTTATTTGTAACCATTCCTGTGACTGTGGCTAGTGCCGAGCAATCATTTTCAAAATTAAAATTGATAAAAACTTATTTAAGAAATTCTATGGGACAAGAAAGGTTACGCAACTTAGCTATTCTATCCATCGAATATTCCATGGCCCGAAATTTGAACTTTGATGTTGTCATTAACACTTTTGCTGAACAGAAAGCCCGAAAAAAGGAATTTTAATAATAAAAATTTTGACTAAAAATATAATTGTTATTTCAATTCGATACGCTCTTTAAATTAAAAGTTACTAGACAATGAACGAAAAATGCACACAATAATTATAATAGCGTGTATATTCCTGTTTCCCTGAATAGATTCCATGCCCTACCAACAACAGATTTCGTCACACTAAGCTCTGCAGCCACTGCACGAATAGTTCATCCTTCCTGCAACAGTGTGATTGCAAGAACAGTTTTTGCTTCCATTATGTACCACAATGGACTGACTGAACGTATAAGAGCTCTACGAACATTAGCATGTCACTTACAGACATTAAATGTCGGTGTAATACCACGTACCCCATTGATCCGTCACTTTAGTTTTCGACATAACACAATACACTTCACAATATTATAGAGGGAATAGTTATGATGGTTAATTTCATAGTCTATGTCGGGACAGCAAGTCGGAAAAAGACAAAACAACAGTCACAGTTTAAAAATTATCTGGTTAAATGCTACAGTCGATCAAATCATTTCCCTCTAAATTTTTTGAGCAGTGTATCACAAACAGTCACTATGGTCTATTCGTGGTTTCTTCACACTTTTTGAATCTAACCTTATAGTGAGTGAAGAGATTTGGGCGGCTCTAAACAGCGAGGTCTTGAAAGCCGATGAGGGTAAAGCGAGATGAGTATGGAGTAGCGCCGGAATGAAGGGGCGGGGGAAACTGAAGAGAGCGCCTAGAAAACCCGCCGACCAGCGGCATCGTCCGGCACCATTCCCACATGCGAAAATCCGGGGGCGACC
The DNA here is from genome assembly GCA_002778355.1 of Clitarchus hookeri. Classification (NCBI taxonomy): domain Eukaryota; kingdom Metazoa; phylum Arthropoda; class Insecta; order Phasmatodea; family Phasmatidae; genus Clitarchus; species Clitarchus hookeri. The sequence goes on from NQII01000371.1 coordinate 468,379, forward strand.
TCGCCGGGGATCGAGCCCAGTTCGCCTTGCTGGGAGACGAGTAGTCTAAACCTGACCTGCTCTAACCTTTGAAAAATCGCCCCATGTATGACGTGTTTCGTTGTTTCTTAAATGTGTCCTATATCACAAGCGTTTTGTACTTCTGTTAACATAAAATTATATTATTTTTTTATAAATTAAATTACTGCTTATATTGCATCAATAAATTATATTTAATTTATAATTAATATGAATTAAAAAGGGAGAATGTAGTTGTGTTGGCAATGCCTGGTAAGAAATAGTTCTAATGCAAAATACTGTTACATATGAGTGCGCACGAATGCGATGCGTTGTCCCTTTGGTGCAATTTTGTAGACTTAGTTAAGGTTTGATTGCGTGAGGGGAGGAATATCCAGGAAGTAGAACTTTTAGCAGGGTTTCAGAAAAGTTGGATTACATAGCAGTTTTTAAACATGGCTAAAATGCTACTATTGCATTTATTATAACTGTAATAATCGTATCACTTCGTATTTAATTTGTAAGACAAAGTACAACGAGTTATTACAAAACATGAGTTTTTTTTTACTTCCTGTTTCGCTGTAAAAGTTATGACAATATTGTTCATTTTTTTGGGACCAGCTCCACAGACAAAGTAAGCACGTCTGGGCCGACACATCCGAAATGGCACTGCACATTTTTTTTTTACCATCCACCATAGTCAGTATTTTGTGTTGTGTGTAACTGCTTCACTACAACTTCAATTTTCATTGTGGATAAACATTTTATTTGTTCTTCTTTGTTTCCTTTACAGACAACGCCTTTATTTCTATTCCAAATAACAATTTGATTGGCCTACAATACCTAGTTAGGGTTGCCATATGTACAGATTTACCCAGAACAACTCCGATTTTGCTTATTTTACTCTGCATACTTTGCTTGTCTGTAACAGTACGCTTAATGGTCCGATTTTTAAGATCAACTGCACAATCTAACAAGAACTAATGTTATAACAAATTAGTGATCATAGCATAATTTGCCATTCAAGTAATTTGATGTATACAGTCCCAAAGACAGCAGAACAGAAAACATATTTTCACGAACAATATCATCTGTAAAAAGGAATTTTCTAAATTAAATACATGTACAATTTGGCCCTGTTTAGTAAATATATTAACAAAGAGGTTGGTTTATTAAAAGTGCTGCATCAACAACATGTATAAGACCTTTGCTAATTTATGATAAGTCGAAAAAGCAATGTCACAAACACATATAGACACACTGATTTTCCTTTCTAAATATCTTGCAAGAAGGCCATTGATATTTCTACAAAATAATTTCACTCCTACCAAAATGTAATTAAATTTTCAGTAGAACAACAAATCAGAATCAATATAAGCTTCAGTTTTTGTAACAGATTTTCGTTTGTGAATGCTTTCGCCAGAACTTCTATCACATACCCACTTTTACTTCATTGTAAGCGAGGTTTCATCAGCAATATTTATGTGCCCGAGTGTTTTGGGTTGAACTTTTACATCCCTCTAAATTATGTGCTCTAGTAAGACCTGCAATCGTTAGTCTGCATAATTTTCAGTTTATATGTGTGTGTATATAAATACACACACATATATAAATATACACACACGTAACGACAGCTTCACTTGGGGTAACATTTATTCTCAGGTGTAAAGTAAATATTATGTTGGCAAGTCTAGCCTTTGCTTGTGACTGGATTAAAATGTGCTGGTGCTAAGTCAACGTTCCATCTACATGCAGCGTTTGTCCTTCTTATGGAGTGTAAAGAGTACATGTTATACTGGGCGATCGGAATGCTTTCTTCACTCTCGCTGCTCTATTTCTAGAATATGCTGTCACTTCTGTCGCCATTTCGGCTGCATCCCTTCTTCCTTCAGCTCGTAGACTGGCTCTGGTAGCAAAATACAGCATTTTTGTACTCCAGCTATGACTAAATCATTAATTCCTTCAATTTTTTTACGGCCTACCTGTGAAGTCAATTTTTTCACAAAGGCTACAGTTTCCTTCAGCCCTGTATAGTTTTTCGCCAATAATCTGTCGTGTCGTATTGCTTGCACAATACATTGTGCCAAAATATGAGTTTTAATTAGACTAATTTTACATTTAATGCCCTGCCGAACATTATATTCGCAATTTTATAGCCCTAACTAACTCTACACACAGTTTAACACACACGCCCTTTCCTGTGAGTATTGTCATATTGTCTCTTCAATATATGAAAAAAAATTCCGAGACACTGCTTGGGCTGAAATAAAACAATATAATTATTAGGGTTGCACCTGGATGTAGCCGTTAAAGGTTTTCTATGAAGTACATTCATCAATCTGCAAAGAGAAACAAAAATAGTGTATTCCTCATCAAACTTTGCATGTTTAATTATTTTGTGTTGCTTCCATACTGTATTATTGCAGTACAGCTAATTTAAAAGAATTAGTGCGTGCTTAACTTTGTCAATTAATTATGTACATACATATACTTGAATTACCAATACCCTTGGAAAGTCACTATTTACACGCACACCTGCACAAACACACACACACATTGTAACAACGTAGTCATTTCAGAGACACCAATTCAACTGTTGGCCGCGACACTGCTGCTATCACGATAGGTGTTATTTCGAAGCTACTGCTATTTGGCAAGTTAGAACCGGAAGCTCGTTTCTAATAACAAAATGGGGTGCTAGGTGGCTTTAGTGACAAAAGTAATTAACAATAATAGTTTTTCAAGACATATATGAAATGGATTTTGTCCAGTCAGATCCCCAAGGCGCCCCGTAGTGTGCGACGAGCTTTACGTAAATCCAATTACATGAACTATCCACAAAAAATTACATTTAGGAAACTACTTGTTCTTATTTCTTGATTTTTATCACTATGTTAGATTTTCTGGATATTAACAGAAAAAAAACCTTGCAACCATTTTTACAGACACGCAGCGAACTATATAAGGAGTTCCACACCTTTTTGAGAGCAAATGTNTAATAGTTTTTCAAGACATATATGAAATGGATTTTGTCCAGTCAGATCCCCAAGGCGCCCCGTAGTGTGCGACGAGTTTTACGTAAATCCAATTACATGAACTATCCACAAAAAATTACATTTAGGAAACTACTTGTTCTTATTTCTTGATTTTTATCACTATGTTAAATTTTCTGGATATTAACAGAAAAAAAAACTTGCAACCATTTTTACACAGACACGCAGCGAACTATATAAGGGAGTTCCACACCTTTTTGAGAGCACATTTATTTGTTATTTCGTGAGGAAAAAAAGTTCGGATATGATTCGTGTTGTGCGACATGTTGTTTCGTGGCATGGGGCTGTATTCCCAGATTGCTAACTTTGATTTGTCTTGATCTAGACTGCAGATTACCCTCCGTGTAGCGAAACTGCTTATTGTACGAGTTTCGAAATTACGTGTTGTTTACATAAATACAACTGCCTATATACTACTCACGGTAAAGTGAGCACTTTTTGAAGCTGTCTCATTTATAATAATAGTAGTCAATAAATATATTTTATTGTAGCGATGGAATATACACACTGTGTTTATTGCTTACATGGCAATATTTATTTTAAAAAGTGGTGGAAGGGTACAAAATGACTGCTAGGAAAAAAGTAACTAGGGCCTCAAAAGTGCTCACTTTACCGTGAAAAGTCTATAATTATATTGCCCTCCAACGCGGCCGACAGCGCTTGTCTGGGCCACGCCTCATGCTGTATGCTGGAAAATCACTCGCCACTCGAATTCTGTCTTCATTCGCGCCATTGTTTGTGTACCAATGTAAAAAAAACACTATTTTCGTCGTGATTATTGTTAAAGTAGGTACCCTCGACATCAAAGTAAATATTTTTTATTAGTCTACGATACTAAAGTGTGCAGTGTTTTTAAAATATGGAACTGTAAAATTTAAGCAGTTGGCATAACGTTATTACTCGGGACTGTTTTTGGTGTGAGTAATTTAGCTAGTCTACGCAAAAAATTAAATTGTTATAGATAGGTGGCACCAATTTGTTTACATTAAAAGACTAATTACTATAATTTCGCACGTAATTCGTGTAGGGCCTAAACAGTTACCAAATGTGTTGATGCTAAACAGGTTAGTTCGTTACAAAGTTGGAGCCTTCCACACGTCTGTCTATAAAAGGAATAATTAAACATCATGGAAGTCATAACAATGGGAGCAATGCAGAACATACGCCAATGACTACAATCTCTTAATACGTTGATTTACATAATACATTGATCCATGTTTCTCTTATTCTAAACTGCGCTGTTACTAATGGCTGACTCTGCAGTACTTAGGTATAAAAATATTAATTTTAATTTTTTTGCGAGTAAACTTATAACGTGAGAATGGTGATGTTTTTTCCCGCACTCATTTATGGTAGCTCTCATACACTCGTTTAGGATTCAAAGATTTAGGCTAGCATATTTGCAGGCTTTTTTGTGGTTTATTTCCTACACTGCTTATTGGTTAAAACCTTCCATTACAGTTTAGAAATGTTCTACAAATTGTTTTTATGAGTATAATATGAAATGATTTGACATTGTCTTCTCAGTTTCGCAAACATCTACAAATTTTGAATATATTATTCATAGAATATGCAAAACTCACCATCCTTGAACTATTTAAAATTATCCTTACATCAATTTTCTTGCAAATATTATAAAAACCAGGTATAAAAAAGTTAATGTAAGTTTTTTTAAATAGCCTGCTCTGCTCATTACTGTGTGTGTGTGTCACAAATACTGTTGCGTGGCCATGAGATAAAATGCAAGCAGGAAAAAACAAAAGTACACCGAAGTAGAATTCGCAATATTTTTGCAATGCAGTATTTTTTCTGTGTAATTTTCCTACGACTTATTTAAATAATTGAAGACTGTGCGACTATCACAGCTATGTTGCGCTATTTTTCGCCAAATAAAATTTAAAACATTGGCTGCACTTAATCTTTTTCCATTGCCACAAACAAATGATGCCATACTGATAATTTATTTCCGCAATTGAAGCTTGTTAGGAGCATTACATTTTCTCTCGTTTTCCCTCACGTTTATACAATACACATTTAGCTATATAGGTGTTTCAGTAAAAGCGTGTAAAAATGAAACTGGGAATAGAGGCCGCGCCACGGAACGTTTTGAGATTGGCGACGTGTCTTTCCTTTCTTTTACTGGAGTTTTATAGTTACCTAACTGAAACTATTTTTGCTGCAAGGTACATTAAATTGTAATGGCGGTCAATAGATAAGTGTCAACAATTTTAGTATTCCTCCATTATTAGTCCATGCTTATGTCTTCTTCAGTGTGTGTTGCACTGAACACGTCGCCTAATAAGTGATCGCATGCTCTGAAATGATGGAGACAACAAAGTCGCCTTGGAGCAATACTTACGATTAGGGTTTCAACAAATAAAATGAAGGTGATCGCTAAATTACTCATCTGAGAATAATTCACCGTTAGCTACAAGATTGAATAATAAGGCTGAAACGTTATTTGCTGAGTACAAAGCATGGATGGAATACACCTAATCGACAATACGGTACAACGTCAGTGGTGTTGAAGAGCGACAGGAAAGAGAGAGACAGCAACAGCGACAGTACGGGCGAGATATAATAGCTCGAAGCAGCTGCTTCTTTGTGCAACTTTGAAGGCCCTTTGATACGATTCCACGAAGCTTTCAACGATTAAATGCTGAGCAAGAGCTTTAAAAATCTAATTTGCCTGTGCAAGCAAAAATATCTCGACTACTGTTTGCAAGAGAGACAGACGAATGCAAAGAATGGTTAAGTCACACCTGAAAAGACCGGGCTTTCGTTTTGATAAAGATGCGTAACTTTAGACCAAATTTAGTTAACATAATGCAATGTTAGCAAACCAAAAGAAAGGCAAAAATAAAATCAAGAATAAAGTTGCTCAAGCTGTATTTACGATTTGGTGAGATTATCTAGAGTTGAAAGTGCCCTCTTCATCACTTTACTATGCACAGAACAACTTAGTAGTAATGTTACAATCAACAGTTAAGTGTTAATAAAATCTAAATTATTAAAATTGGACGTAACTTCACATAAAAAGAATGATTCTAGTTTTTTTCTTTTTTTCGAAAATGAGGGCACAGGAGGAGTGGCAACAACCGGCCAGATTTTCATGCTTTGTCATTCCAGTCAGGGTCCGCCATCTTGGAATTTCATGACCTTGTCCTGTCATGACCATAGAATGAACGTAAAGCCGAGAAAATGAGAAAATCGCAGAATTTGGGAAAAAATTACGGACACCGATCTTAGCTTCGATATCCATGACATTGACCTAAAATCGGAAAAATATTGTAAAATCAAGAAAATACGTTTCAAAATTTTTTTTTATTAATAAAAATGTCAAATTTAATAGAAATTTTTACAAAAACTCACGGAAAAAATTTAAACACACATGCAGGAGGTCTAGGGTTCGAATCCCATAAAGATTGCAGAATACACATCAGGCACGATGAACAGCAGAGACTGACCCCTACCACTATATGTCCATCAGTTTAATTGGCTAGTCTCCAGCCCCCACCACTGTATTTCATTTGCTACCTAGCCGATCACCAACTTAACTACCCACCTCCAACGAATTATTGGCTTTACGTCATACCCAACCCCACCCTCCTAACATTCCGTCCCACCATTTATCAACTACAACTCGGCCCCCACCACTACCACTAGACTGCACTAGTGATTTAATAATTATGTCATATTACTGCCTTGTGATTGGAAGTTAGTCACGATTAATATGGCCAAAGTCGCACCACATCAAAGTTCTTCATCTCGTGCGAGGTGACCTATAGCGCGCGCGCTCTCTCTCTCTCTCTCTCTTCCCCAATGTTTCCAGCATTCAGTTAAGTTATTTTATGTTCGACTCATCCATAAAATTTTGTAGGTTATTATAGATAGTGCTCGTAATTACACACACATTTCCCAACCAAAGTAAAAAATTTGCTCAAATTTCAAGTACCTGTTCCGACCAGCGAGCTATTGGTGTGGAGAGATCAAGATGAAGCGATCGTTTATTGGTGTGCCTGCAAACATCATCCAAACCTCGTTTTTGGTGGGGATCATTGCTGAATCCAGCTGAACCGGCTTCGCAAACCATTAGGGTTAGGCTCTTGAAACTTGAGATGTACGAGCCCGACTCGGGTGATAATCTTATTCCCCATGCTTTTCTTGGTCATCAATCTTTCAACCAATCTTTTCGATCACTCCTTCGATGAATTCCATCGATCTTTCGATCAATCCTTCAACTTTTTGGATCACTCTTTCAATCAACTACCCAATGTTTCATCCGGCCGTCAAATATTTTGTCCAGCCTTCCAATCTTCCGTCCAGCCTTCCAATCTTCCGTCCACCCTTTCAATCTTGCGTCCAGCCTACCAATCTTGCGTCCAGCCTACCAATCTTCCGTCCAGCATTTCAATCTTCCGTCCAGCATTTCAATCTTCCGTCCAGCATTTCAATCTTCCGTCCATGCTTTCAATCATTCGCCCAGGCTTTCAATATTTCACCCAAACTTTCAATATTTTGCCTAAACTTTCAATCTTTCGTCCAATCTTCCTACAAATATTTCAATCCAATGCATATAGTCAACGCATATAGTCAATCTGTCTGCCCCGGATCCATACAAACAGCAAAAAAATTTCATTAACCACTGTCTCCAAATATGCACTTAGCGAATAAATTAATGTTTTCTAAGCAGTCCACTGTTTGTGCATTTGCTTAAAAATAAAACAAAGAATAGTGGTAGGGGTCAGTCGTCTGCTGGTTATCGTGCTCGGAGAATATGTGATCCGCCATCTTTATGGAAATCGAACACCAGACCTTCTGCATGTAAATAATTTTTTTTCAAAAATGTAAAAATTTGTGTTAAATTTTACATTTTTATTTAAAATATTACCAGAATATTTTAGATTTTTTTTTGTCGTGAATATTAAGATGGTGGTTGGGGTCCATAACATAAGTTTCACAGAATTTTTTTTACGATTTTTTGACATTAAGGTTATTCCAATATTATTACTGGTGATCGCGAAATTCCAAGATGCCGACCCCTGACTGAAATGACAGAACATGAAAACCTGGCCAGTTGGTGCCTCAGATCCTGTCCTCTTAGGCCCGAATAAACGAAATCATTTCACTCACATAAATTCATTACGATGTTAAAATGTTATGTTTGCACATACCTATATACTTGGGTCATTACTAGTGCTAAAACTATAATGTTGCACACATTTATTCACCATTTTTTCTATATCACGAATTTAATAACCTAAACAAACTCAGATGTGATTGGGAAACCGATATTAGGCTAGTTCATCATTATGCAAGCTTGCAAAAAAACCCAAACACTTCAACACATACTACTTTTCATCTGTAAAAGTAAGTCGCGTAACAGTTTTGTTAACAGAACTTGTCACTTTTAATATGTACTCAGTATGTTAGCTATCATCAAATTTGCTATGGAATGATAGTGTATTACTTTTAGTAAAGAAAAATTTTACATGTGCAATTAAAAGACCACAGTATTTTTTTTTATTTCCTTGGTATGCTTACACTTATTAAGAGCCATAGGTACACACACTACTAATCTTTTTCCATAATAAATGTTTTGATGAAGTACATCGAAGGTTAACCTCACTTTGTGAAATGCAGGCTTAGAGTAGTAGTACAGTCTGTTATTGTGGCAAGCATTCTATTATCACAACCACCACTAATATATTAAAAAATATCTACAGAAAAACCACACAAGCACTTACACAGGTAACCCAACACTTCACTATAATTTCTGAACAAGAGGTGAATATCCAGACAAACCAAGAAGAATAGACCAATGTGGGATATGCCATTGACTATGAATTTAATTGTCTGCCCAACCCTCTCGAGTCATAGAGGTTGGCTTGTTTATGCATTGATAACGAAAATAGTCTTGGTTAATTCTGTGGTGTGAATGGTAATTTCTCGCACATCAGGCAAGGAAAATGGACATTGGCTGGTCACCGCCGTGTTTCCAGAGAAACTACTAAGGGAGGGAGAGGGATGAAGGGTTCAGAAGACTTGAGACACACACTCACCTCATGCATTGGGTTAGACAAAGTATTGTTAGAAGATGCCAGAGGGGCGTATCGTAGCTCGCAAGCAATTACTCTTATCATTTTTAGTGTGCGCAATATTTAATGCCTATCTCGATTCTAATTAAAGTATTTATCAATGTCTCTATTCTGGTTACAGTCGCTTATTACACAGTCATTATTATCACATATTCAATCTGTATATTGCAATCATTCCAAATGTCTTACATTCACACAACCAGTTCAATAGTCTCCACTGCACCGATGCTCAAAACTGCAGACTTCACTCCCGCTGGTTACTCTCGCTGCCACTCGACGCTCTGCTGGCTCGTCGTTGCGCTGTCTTCGCACACCAGTCACTTAAGTTCGCGTAATCCTCCAAACGCTCAAACTGTCGGCTCGAAGGCCCGTCGTGGCTTAAGTAGTCTCGCTGGCCCGATTTATAAGGATCTCTGCAACCAGAGTCTCGCTGAAAAAGGCAAGGGTAAGTACCAGAACATTCTTTCAAAAATAACAAGAAATTCAATCCGCTGGACGCCAGGAGCGTACAAGTTACGATACGATTATAGTGGTGGCTTGCCTTGGTAAATCTCCAAGTACTTCTTGGATTACCGCTCGCCTAACCTTCAAATTCCTTCGATCTCGCAAGCAGGATAGGGCAAGGAAAGCGATGAAGAGTAGTGAGCATGTAACACTGCCCCCTCCTCAAATCCGTTCGTACCGAACCGACTCTGCAGCATCCGGACATTCGTAGAATACCAGTCGGTCGATGTGGACAGCATTCGGCTTCGTCCGAAAGCCTTGCCGACAAATCCGAAAGACATAATTGATCTTCAGAATCCTGTAGGGGCGTTCGTAAATATTCGTAGCTTCGGGCAGTGCCCTTTTCGCCTCTGTGGGTTGCACAGCCACACCAGTTGTCCTTGAAATACCTCGCCAGACATTCTGTCATACAGCATCTTCATCCCGTCACTATTTATTCTGAGGTGATGTCGAGCAAAATCATGAATGCTAACTAGTATGAGACGTAGTTCGCTGGAATAATCTGGGGCAGCAGATTCCTCTTCTGTCGGTCAGCCAAACAGCACGCCACTAGGAAGGCATTTTGGCTGTCTGCAACAAATATACACAGAATGCAGTTACGCCTCTCGACCATTCCATCCGACTTAAGATGAAAGACTCTAGTCTGTACCATTCCCAGAATCTTTCGTTACATCCTGGAACACAGCAGCTTCAAATATTTTTCCTTGATCGGAATGGAAATCTAGTGGCACCCCAAACCTCGAAATGAAATGTTCTACAAATGCATTGGCCACAGTACGTGCTTCATGTTTCGGGAGGAGAATGACCTCAGGCCATTTAGTAAAATGTTGGGCCATCAGTAGATACTTATTACCTCTCTCTGTGACAGGCAAGGGCCCCAGAATTTCTACTACCATCCTCTATAATAGGGCTCCGACATTGTATTTCTGGAAGTGAATTTGTTTCCTAGTCATTGGGCCCTTCCTCCTAGAGCAGGTGTCGCACATTTTCAACATCCTCCTGACAACGAAGCCAGTATAATCTCAATTTAACTCTGTCGAGTCTTATTACCACCAAAGTGACCACAGGAGCAGTGATGTGCAGTTCCTTCAAGACTTCAGGAACTCTGCATTCTGGAAGGACTAACTGTAAGTGTGTGTGTTTTCGATCATTACTCTCCCAGTTCATGTAAAGCGAGCCATTACGAGGGAATGCCATTGTGATCAGTATGCTTTGACTGCTGTGCTCAGGCTGGATATATCTTCCCATTTTAGCCGACCCAGCATCTTTCCACTCTAGTAATGGATGCAAAATGAGATCATTCAGCTGATCTTTCCTAATACCCTCGTCACCCCAGCCACCACAAAATACAGAATCTTGAGTTGAGTTGAGAGAGAGGTAGAGAGAGAGAGAGGGGGGTAGAGAGAGAGAGGGNCAGCCACCACAAAATACAGAATCTTGAGTTGAGTTGAGAGAGAGGTAGAGAGAGAGAGGGGGGTAGAGAGAGAGAGGGGTAGAGAGAGAGAGAGGGGGGTAGAGAGAGAGAGAGAGTGTGTGTGTTTTTTGAGAGATTTGGGCAGCTCTTAACGAGGTCTTGAAAGTCGATGAGGGTGAAATGATGTTGACAATGGAGCAGCACCGGAATGCAACCACAGGGGAAATGGGAGATACCAGAGAAAACCCGCCGACCAGCGGCATTGTCCGGCACGATTCCCACTTGCGAAAATCCGGGAACGGCCCGGCCCCGAGGATTGAACCTGGTTCGCCTTGGTGGAAGGCGAGCAGTCTAACCGTTCAGCCACCCCGGCCACTACAGAACTTTAAATTCTTGTCTTCTGTACCTTTAGCGATTTACACCTGAAAATTCAAAATGATGACAGAATGTTCACATGGCCTGCTACAAAGTGAATCTGCATTGCTGTGAAGGCATCCACATATATGCTGTACTTCAAAATCATATTTTTGAAGATGCTGTAACCACCGGGCTATTTGACCTTCACGGTTCTTGAAATTAAGTAGCTAGCATGGTCGATAGGTTTATCGTGGTGGCACATGGCGCCTTGCCTTTGTAAATCTCCAACCACTTCTTGAATTACCGCATGCTTAACCTTCAAACATACCTTCACTCTCGAGAGCAGGACAGGGCAATGGAAGCGATGAAGAGCAGTGCTCGTGTAGCAGAATTTTCAGTTCACTAAATGAAAATAGCTGGCACAGCACATTTATATTTCACAATATAAATATTTTTAAAAAAATAATGCGAATCAAGTAGCTGAGGACGGCATATCATCGACACTGACATTTATCAAGACCATCATCGACACCATATTCTGTACATCCACTGCTATACAATTTAATTTGCTTTCGGAGTCTCAAATGAATTCTGTCAGTGCTATTGCTGTTAATAGGAGTAGTAGAGAAAAGGGAAGTTTGGGGAAAAGGGGCTGGGTGCTCAGTACGTTGGCGCTGTTCATGCATTGTCATACCGGTCGGCTTACTGCCATTTTATCCTCGAAATGTCCCTTTTTCCCTTAAAAGATCCAGTTTTTCCCTCAAAAAAGCACCGATAACCCCAGCTGCAAAAACGAGCAGCAGAAAGGTAATTTTTTATCCATTGGAAGGTTTTCGGAGGCTCACTTCTCGAGGGCAGAGCAGTGGCGGCCATATTGGTTTTATAGGCATAGGGTATGCCAAAACGATACACAGGGTCCAGGGTCCGGAGTCGGACCTGACCATCAGACATATTGTCCGCCATGTTAGGTGTCGGTGATCTTGACATTGACCTTTACTCCAGTGACCTTTGATCTTGAACCAAAAAAATCCCAAAAATCCCTAAAATTTCCAAGAAATCTGCAAATATTTATTAAAAAAATACAAAAATATTTTTTTTAAATTATAAAATTAAAATTTTATGTTCGAGTTTAGAGGGGACGAAGAACTAGCACCGACCAGCCACCATGTTATGATGTAACTCAACTGCCATGTTGGACCCAAGTGACCTTGACGTGTAACGCATATTGGAAGTGTTAGAAGCAGCGCTGTCACAACCCTCACACCCCCTCCCCGCTGGCTTAAACTGTGTAGGGCCTTCCGGACGACACGTGTTACCCATTAACGCATATCGAGGTCAAGCCACGGTGAGATAGCACTTGCCGCCCACGGGCCTCCTTCCCCACAACCCCTAGCAAGCCCTGTGAAATTTGTACATGCCGAGAAATGATGAGATAGTAGGACGATTTCCGCCACGAGAGACCTTAAAACACGTGCTGAAGGAACATGCACCGAGAATAAGTTGACAGTGTATGGCAAGGGCAACTGGCCCACACCACTCCCTTCCCTCCCAATCTACAAGAACCATGGCACGTGGATGAAGTACTTTGTACTGCACACTTCCTCCTCCTCCCTCCCCCAGCAAGGGAGACACGTGTAGGAATCTAGGGAGGGCGTACATATAGTTTAAAAGGTGTTTTTCGAGACAAAGGAGGGGTCAGTGATATCGGGTCCGTCAGTCAGTCATATCGGGGCAGTCGCAGGCTGCGATACTCCTTGCCAGGAGAATTAGTTACGTCAGTGAAGTCAACCAGTCAGTTAGGAGTGCGCACCGAGAGAAACCAAGGCCGGGGAGATTGGACCCCAGCCAAGTGAGTCAGTCGCATCAGTCAGTCAGTGAAACCCCGTCGCCGGAAAGCCGACGAGCGGCAGGTGGCGCGGCGTTCGGTGGTACCACCACACCGGGATGCGCAGGTAGTCAGGAAAATCACAACATTAAGGGGTCAGCCATATCGGGATGCGAAACACAGGGTCCGGGGCGCAGTGCAGAATCATCTAAACAGTTACCAGAGTTATGTCGGACGAGTAGTTTCACCACGCCAGGGTGCGAGTCAGTCAGTTAAAATAACGCACCGAGAAGGCAGAGTCGAGTGGTGAGCTCTAACGAGGAATGCCATGCCGAGATAGTGGGAATAGTCCAGTGCAGCCCCGCGCCGAGAACGCAGAGGTCGAGGTGGGGGCCCACCAAGGGTCACCTCGCTGGGACATGGTAGGGAGGTAACGAGACATTACAACCCTACGCCGCGAACGGGAGCGAGTGGTGAGCTCCAACGAGGAGCACCATGTCGAGAGGAAGCCAGCTGATTGCAGCACACCAACAACAGCCAGTCCGAGGGCCAGTAACAGGGGCCACCCAACTCACCAGACCTCAACTGCCGGAAAGTATCCGGGCCATCCAACTCACCAGATCTCATCAACTACCGGAACCACTACCCCGCAATAAGTGCAGATAAGTAACAACGTCGTCACTCAGGGATGTGTCCTGTCACCTAATGCCCCCACAGCATCGGAAACACAGCCAGAACACTGTAATCAGCCCTTCAGGCCAAGAACTCGCCGGGCGTTAAAGTGTGAGTAAATTCTCGGCACAAGGTGCTGGGAAAGTATGTATAAACTCCCGGAAAAGTTCCGGAAATGTATTAAAAAATTCCCCGTCAAATAAACCAGTTTAAAACCCTAAACGTGATGAAGTAATTGTTTGATATACCCTCAACCTTCAAGGCACCTTATAGTCTGTGCCATCGAACATTAAATGAGGACCCTAGTACCCCACAGGTGGGGGGTTAGCATCAACCTTATAACCATGACCTTGGATGACCTTGAAAACAAAAATTCAAGAAAAAATGGTAAAAATTTAATAAATCTATAAAAGTCAGCAAGTATATTACATTACTGACTACCACCGCCATATTGTAAAAGTTTGGGCGACAAATTTACCATACTATTTATCCATACAATTTATCGATACTTTTCGATTTATGTCTGCCAACCTTGCAACACTCGCACAGAATTTACCAACTGAAGACTTCAAGACGTCACCCAGATTTTTTTACAGAACAGCTCGAGTTGGTGACCTGCAAAGGCATGTTCCCCTACGATATTGTCGACTCGTGGGGGGAGCTCGCCAAGCCATGGTTGCCATCCATCAACACTTTTTACAACCGGCTCACCAGATGTGACATTAGTGCGGCAGACTACCAACATGTCCAAAGAGTCTGGGCGGTGTTCGGCTGTCGCACTCTCCAGGACTATGCAGAACTATATCTGAAGACTGATGTCTTGATTCTGTGCGACGTCTTAGAGAATTTCTGGGGGCTCTGTCTGGACACATACGAACTTTATTGTGTTTGCTATGTGATTGTTCCCAGATTCTCGTTCGATGCGATGTTGCGCAAGAGACAGGTGGAGTTGGAGCTACTCGTCGACTATGAGGTCCACTTGTTCATTGAGGCTCGTATCCAGGGAGGGGTGGCTCAGTACATCAAACACCACATGGTGGCTAAAAAGTACATTCCTGACACCTATGATGCCAGCAGGCTGTCTACCTACCTTCAGTATGTAAATGCTAATAATTTATATGGGTAGGCAATGTCCCTGCCGCTGCTATATGGTTGTTTTGAAAGGACCGCCACGGACATTGACGTCATGTCCTTGCTGGATGAAGGACATATCAGCTACATACTGGAAGTGGATGTTGAGTACCCTAATGCTCATCACGAGGAACATAGAGATCTGCCGTTCCTGCTGGTGAAAGTGTCCCCCTCGGGTCCAAAAAACCGAAACTCATGACCACCCTGGAAACCAAAACTCATTACATCGTACATTATATGAACCTCAAGCAAGCATTGGGTCATGGGTTGCGGCTGAAGGTAATTTTCAGTGTCCTTCGATTCCACCAGAAGGCATGGCTAAAGCCGTACATTGACATGAATACGTTGAAACGTCAGGCAGCCACAAACACCTTCGAGAAGGACTTCTTCAAGCTAATGAATAATGCTACATACGGCAAGCTTGTGGAAAATAAGTGGAACTTGTTTGTAGAGAAGTTCGGACAAAGAAGTTAATCGCCAAACCATTGTTCAAATGCAGGACCATTTACGAGTCACTCTCCCTCATCAAGTTATGCCACGAGAGCATTGCGTTTGATAAGCCCATATACACCAGCTTTGCTGTACTTGACCTGTCGAAGACTCTCATGTACCGCTTCTACTACGACGTGATGAGGGCGCGATATGGCGGTGACGTGGGTCTCGTGTATACAGATACGGATTCCTATATCATGGCGATTGCCTGCCCCGACTACTACAGCGACCTCGTCTCAGACCCGACACTTGTGTCTGAGTTCGACACCAGCGTCTACCCTCCCACTCATCCCTGCTACTTACCTGTCAATGACAAAGTGATTGGCAAATTTAAAGATGAGTGCGGAGGTAACAATATGGTCGAGTTTGTTGGGCTGAGGGCGAAGCTGTATGCGGATCGCTGTAACAATAAGGTAGTGAAGCGCGCAAAGGGGATACAAAAGAGTGTTGTACAGAATATGATAACACTTGACGATTATCGGCATATCCTTTTGGCCCAGCACGTCATGAGAGTGCAGGTCAGTAGTATTAGGTCGTACCATCACGAAGTATATACTGAGCGTACCAACAAGTTGGCTATTTCGTGGATGGACAAGCGGAAGGTCCTGGATGATGCCATACACACCGCCCACTATGGTTATAATACTTAATAAAAACAGCTCTGGGCCAGGCATGTATCGTTATATATATATATATATATATATATATATATATGTCCCTGGAGAGAGTATTTTACCCGGCTGTGTACTATAGCACATGCAAGAGTCGTATTCCTCTTGTCAGGTATATTGTTGAGGGTGTTGGTAGCCATATGTCCCGTTTAGCATACTGTAGCACACGCAACAGCCTTTTCTTGCCTGGTATACTGATTGGTAGCATAATGTAGCTCATACAAGAGGCATGTTCTTATCTTGTCAGGTATGTTACCAGTATTTCCTGCCGTATTACAGTATACTGGAGCACATGCAAGAGTCGTCGTCTTGTCAGGTATACTGTTGTTGTTCCATGCAGTCTGTTCCAGCATACTGTAGCACATGCAAGTGTCATATTCTTCTTGCCAGGTATCCTGGCTGGTAGCATACTGTAGCTCGTGCAAGAGACAATCTTATCTTGTCAGGTGTGTTACCAGTATGTCCTGTACATGTTTTTTTCCAGAGGTATATTGTAGCACATGCAAGCGTCGTGTTACCAGGTATACCATCGGTGCTGTTGTTGTTTCTGGCATACTGTAGCACGTGCAAGAGTCATATTAATTTTGTCAGGTATGCTGGCTGGTTGCATGCAAGAGATATCCTTATTTTGTCAGACATGTGACTAGTATGTCTTGTTTTCTCCATCACACACGCTGTAGTGCTATACCCCTTTCTCTCTTTGTCTTTGTCTCTCTCTGTCTCTCTCTCTCTCTCTCCCGCTCTCCTACTCATCCCTGTGCTGTAATCTGTCTGTGTGTTCATCTGTCCGCTTTGTTTTCTTTTAGGTGGGTCGAATTTCAGTTGCAGCATTGTAAACCGCCTGTACACTATACTTGTGACATTTCCAAAGACATGTTGGTGATGTCACAAGCATAGTGTACTACCCAGTCCCAAGTCTGGGGGCCGTCCACATGCTCATACCATGTGGATGGTAAGTGCGAGGACAATGCTGCTGCGAGGTAAGTGTGCATGTGTGTGTGTGTGCATTGATGTGTATGTGTATGCATGTGTGCATGTGTGTGTGAGCATGTGAAATAGGGAGGCTCCGCGGTCGGACAGTGTCGTCTCGGGGACTGGCAGGGGAGCCTTGTGTAGCCAATCAGTGTGTAGGGAGGTACTAGTACCATTTAGCAGCATACGGAGAAAACCTCACCGGGTATCTGGCTGTGTGTTTGGTTGGCGTCGTGACAGGGACGCGGATGCATGACGTACCCATTCTAGTAGGAAGGAATTACTTAGTATTCTAATTTAGCAGCACACGGAGCAAACATCGGAGTGATTGGGTGGCATCGTGACGGGGACGCGGGTGTATGACGTACCAGTACAAGTAGGAAGGAATTACTTATTATTCTAATTTAGCAGCATATGGAGCAAACCACGGGGTGATTGGGTGGCATCGTGATGGGGCAGGAGCATGACATACCAGTTCTAGTAGGAAGGAATTACTTAGTACACTAATTTAGCAGAACACGGAGCAACCCTCGCCGGGGCGTCGTCACGGGGACGACTCGCAAGAACAAGGCGTCCTGACGTCCCTTTGCTTTGGAGCGCATGACATAGGGTACTAGATAGCAACATGGTGCAGCACACGGAGAAAACCTTCCCAGGTGTCGTGGCGGGGATCTGGGACAATGGCATCGTCGTAGGGATTCGCCGGGGCATCATCACGAGGATCTGGGGTCAGGGCGTTGTCATGGGGGATGAGTAAACCTCGGAGGGGCATTGTGGCAGGGATCTCGGGTCGGGGCATAGTCGTAGGGATCCCTGACCAGACAGGGCATCGTCGTGGTGATAGGTACTGGCTGACAAAATGGCTGCTGTGAGCATGCAGCACATGGAGAAAACCACCCAGGGCATCATTACGGGGATCTGGGACAACAGCATCGTTGTAGAGATCTGGGGTCAGGGCATCGTCATGGGGACGACCTGGAATGCTCTAGGGGAAAAAATTTTTACCGTGACCTTTACCTTAACCGAGGTCAAGATCCCAGATCTCAATGCCGTTGTCCTACAATTCTCTTTTTCTAACTACTTATAGTGATGTTTAAATCTTAAAATATTAATTGTAATAAATATGTCTTAAACATATTTTATTTGTTAATTATTTAATTTGTCAAGCCGCATTGCACAATCCCAAGACATAGTTGATCAAACATAATTTTTTTCAATTTTTTATTGATAAGTTTTGTATTGGCCATATACCTAAGAGTGTTAAGTAATTTATTAGAAAGTTTGCATTCATGAAAAGTAGAGGCTTTTACACTATCTATCTAAAATAATTAAACAGCTGTTGCTGTTTTGCAAGTGCTGCTGGTAAAATTGGACCATCATCCTCAAAAGCTGGACCTTCAATATTTATTTCTTAGTTTTCAGCCTCGGGATGGCAAACATCTGCATGCGAGTATCTTGAAAAGTCACATAATACAACACAAAACTTAAAGATATTGGTTGCAAATGTAGGTTGTACTCACAGGTAATTTAAGCAGGGACATTTTTCTTTTAGGATTCTCAGAGAATTTTCTGTCATCCTCCTTGAACGTTCATGAGCCCGATTGAAACTTAACTGCAGGGGTTGGCAGTTGGTTGCGTGCTGGTACAATTAACCATTCTTTCAGAGGATCGCCAGAGTCACCAAGAAGTGCTGTATTCGGACAAGGTCGCCAGTTTATGTTAAATATGTGGCAGAGAGTACTATTCATTAATACTCTTGAATCATGGACACTCCCTGGCCAGTTTGCACTGACACAGTAAAATTGATGGGTAGGACCGCATACAACCATACAGTTAATGGAATGGTTTCCATTGCAATCAACATAATGATCTTCATACACATTAGGTGCATCCATGGGTATCAATGTTCTGTCCACACAGCTACACACTTGAGGCATCCCAGATATTGCATGGAACTACTGAACTACCTCTTCGACGTTGTGGGGCCATTTAACTATATTTGGAAAGAGTGATATTTACTGCATTTACAAATCTTTTCAAGCATCGATGTACAGTAGCTTTTGAAATACCATGCATGTCACCAACACAGCGATACTGGCCTAAGTTTCCCAACCAGTACAGTGAAACTAGCATTTGTTCCTTTGCAGGTAATGCTTTATTTCGAAGAGTGGAGTGCTAAAAATAATGATATATTTCCAGCAATTGTGTATCCAGCTTAACAGAACTCATACGGAGCCTTTCATTACATTCAAATAATGAAACAAACCCCATATTCACTCTCTGTCTGAAATTACGTGCTGGCATCATAACTTCAAAATTTTGTTCCTCCACATCTTCATCTGGATCAGTGAAAATTAGGTACATTATTTTCACACACAGACATTATGATATCTTTTTACTAATAAAACACTTCGTTATTATCTAACTCGTAAAATAATTTAAAACTGTACTTGTAGAGTATTTTACATAGGTATTGATACTAGTAGGAAATATGCTACAAGTTACAAGTCCTTGTAAGTTACAAGTCTCTTTATGAAACCAAACTTTACAAGTACTTGTAAAAATCACTTGTAACTCGTAAGATTTTCAAGTATTGTACTTGTAGGTTTATGAAACAGCATTCTGCTCTTTTCTTACAACTTACAGGTAAATTCACTTGTAACTTGTAGACTTGTACTTATGAAATAGCTCACTGGCCAGGCACAAAATTTGTAAGGCCGTCGACAGTGAGGTGTCGTTGCATAAAGTGGTGTTCATATTTATCTCATTGGATGTAATAACAAGTTTTCAAATTTTAGCAACAGCAACTTAGGAATAGTAGCACTAGCACTAGAATACGAAGAGAGTGTAGAAGAACCNGGGGGGGGGGGGAAGACCATGGGTTCGGAGTGATTCGAAAAGAAGGCCAGAGGAAGGGGAGTTTGTAACTCTGTACCCTCATTTGATGGATGATGAAACTAAAATTTACGAGTACCTTAGAATGACGCAGTCCACATGCCAAATGCTATTATTGTTACTGGAGATTCATATCAATAAAAAATACCTTCTAGAGGCTTCGCAAATTCACCAAAATAGCACCTTGCAATTTGTTCGAGGTAAGCTCAAATACAGCTCTTTCGTGCTTGTAATGCACATTAAACCTAATTATTAAACTGTTTAGGACCATTGAAAAGGTCCATATTATAATTTTACGATAACCCTGTGGTTTGTTACATACTGCGTACCTGGAATCCTATAATTTCGCGCTTCCAGTTTAGACATGAAAAAACTCAAATATTTTGGATAAATTGTTTTTTACTGCTTAATATAAGTATCGCACACGAAATTCTCTGGACAATGATTTTTAATGTCGTTTTATATAATATAAATCCATTAAATAAAATTTATTACTATCAAAACAATAAATTTATTTTCACACATCTATGTAAACAAACAATTTGGAAAATATTGAGACTGGTGGCAAAACATGTACCACAAAATAATTTTTTTAAGAAATATGATTTACAACTATTACCAGATAACATAACCAGGTGGTATTTATTAAATAATTGCAGGGCAAGTCAAACATGAAACACTGTGTACAATGCTAACCTCAATAATGTAGCACCCTGCCACTCGACATTTCCTGAAACACTAATCGGGTTCAGTGCCGGACCCAGGAAAAATAAACAAAATAACTTTTGTCAGTCCCTGATCCTGTGGCCTGACATGGTACTGACACGGCCTTGAAAAGATCCTGACAGAGGTGTTAGAATGTGCGAAAACGTGCATTAGATATGTTGTGTACGGTGGTCCAGAGCGCCATTACTCACCCGGATGGTGCCCGGCCCTGACTTTGTGGCCAAACCTTTAAGTCCCTTTGCCTACTGGATAACAGTATGCGCAGTCACCATTATGTCAAAAGATAGTTGTCTCTCCCCCGCTATCACATCGGAAATATTGGATCTTACAAACAAACTTAAAATCATCTGGAGCACATTTATTTATATGCCTATATACACTGAAGAGCCAAAAAAACTGGTACACCTGCCTAATATCGTGTAGGGCCCCCGCGAGCACGCAGAAGTGCCACAAGACGACATGGCATGGACTCGACTAACGTATGAAGGTATGCAGGAGGCAATTCACACCATAAATCCTGCAGGACAGTCCACAAATCCACAGGAGTGCGAGGCGGTGGAGATCTCTTCTGAACAGCACGTTGTAAGGCATCCCAGATATGTTCAATAATGTTCATGTCTGGTGATTTAGGTGGCCAATGGAAGTTTCTAAAGTCAGAAGAGTGTTCCAGGAGCCACTCTGTAGCAACTCTCGACGTTTGGGGTGTCGCATTGTCCTGCTGGAATTGTCCACTTCCGTAGGAATGCACAATGGACATGAATGGGTGCAGGTGATTGGACAGGATGATTACGTATCTGTCGCCTGTCAGAGTCGTATCTAGACGTATCAGGGGTTCCATTTCACGTCAACTGCACACGCCCCATACCATGACAGAGCATCCACCAGCTTGAACAGTCCCCTGTTGACATGTAGGATCCATGGATTCATGAGAATGTCTCCATACCCGTACACGTCCATACACCCGATACAATTGGAAACGTAACTCGTCAGACCAGGCAACGTGTTTCCAGTCATCAACAATCCAATGGCGGTGTTGGCGGGGCCAGGCGACGCGTAAAACTTTGTGTCGTGCAGTCAACAATGGTACACGAGTGGGCCTTCGGCTTCGAAAGCCCATATCAATGATGGTCCGTTGAATAGTTCGCACGCTGGCACTTGTTGATGCCCCAGCATTGAAATCTGCGCCAATTTGAGAAAGGGTTGCACGTCTGTCACGTTTAATGATTCTCGTCAGTCGTCGTTTGTCCCGTTCGTTCACGATCTTTTCCGGCCGCAACGATGTCGAAGATTTGATGTTTTACCGGATTCCTGATATTCACGGTACACTCGTGAAATGGTGGTACGCGAAAATCCAAATTTTATCGCTACCTCGGAGATGCTATGTCCCATTTCTCGTGCGCCGACTATAACGCCACGTTCAAACTCACTTAAATCTTGATAATCTGCCATTGTAGCCGCAGTAACCGATCTAGCAACATTGCCAGACGCTTGTTGTATATAGGCACTGCCGACCGCATCGCGTTGCTGTGATTGGTTCCATACCTCTGTTATTTGCATACGCACGCCTATACCAGTTTTTTTTGGCTCTCCAGTGTAAGACGAAGGAAAGAGTCTGTCCTAACTAAAGAAAGAGAGATGTTACCAACGACACACATCGTGCAATAGAGTCAGTTATGCAAGATATATATTTTATAAACTTTTGTGTGCAATAAAGGAGCTCTAAAAATGACTTAACATACACCACTAGCTGTAAAAAAAACTTACGCCGATGACATGTGACACTAATGAAAAACATGGTTGTGGCTTTCATAATTCGAAATTAATGCATAAGAGAGAAGTAAAAGAGCAAGGACTAAAACCGAGATGCTTCGGCAGTGTTTCAAATTTTGCATAATTCAAAATAATGGTACAGGTACGACATACAGTATGTATAAATGTAACGCAGTAAAAAGAGGTAATGGTTTGAAGAGGACAACATCAACTAGGTATTACCGGGCGATACAAACGAGCATGTGCAGAATACGACATTTTTTTTTGTACAGAGCTGGAAATACACGCAAAAAAATATTTTTAATCGTCGAAGAACTGAACGAAAGGGTTCATAATGACAAAGGCATACAGGAATAACTTGTGGACTGAAAATATAAATGATGCTCTCATATTTGAAATCAGTAAAAGAATTTTTTGTTTTGTTTTAAAGATTTTTTGTTGTTAGCCTAGCCTCGAATTCTCACCACGCTTATGTTAGTGATCTGTACACAAGCATGCATGAGAGTTGTACTAAGTACTAATGTTTCGAGTAATGCAAAATGCCAGCAGAGTATCGAATATATGTATGAGTTGTGTGAAGAGAGACCTGAAAAATTCGCGGATTTATTTTGGGGCAGTTCGAATACAAAAACTCGTATGTTTTGGAGTTGTTCCATGAATTATTNCAGCAGAGTATCGAATATATGTATGAGTTGTGTGAAGAGAGACCTGAAAAATTCGCGGATTTATTTTGGGGCAGTTGGAATACAAAAACTCGTATGTTTTGGAGTTGTTCCATGAATTATTTGACATCTCCAAGAGAAACCTTAGCCAATAATAAACATGCAACAAAACTCAGATCCAATAATAGCCTTCTTAGTTATAGCAAATTACCAATTAGCAGTTAATACCCACATGATTGTACAGCGGAATGCAGAGTATAGCCTACGGGTCAATGAACTCGTGATGGTGGTGGTTAATGTCTGGGGAGTTACACAAGATGTGTTTCTGCATGAAGCCATTGAACAGCATTTGAGTAACAGACCTAACATGGTATATGTTCTCGTCTGGTATCGAACCCGTAGTCGGAATTTTTGTTCTAACTGGACCTGAATTTGTGTTCTACTGACAACAGTGAGCATTTATTACTACACACGTAGCAATAACATAAAATACGTAAAAAAAATTGAAATTCTTTTCAACCCGGGGACATAATGAGTTTGGCTTTGCTACTTCTAAGGCGACGAATCTAGCTGGTAGATAATATGTAAGAATTTTTTCTACTGGTTCGCACATAATACGCAACATGATTTTAAGTTTGTAAATTGTAAAGTTTTGTGGTTATAAAATTGAAGATGTGTGCAGATTATAATGCTTTAAACACGAATCCACAACTAATTAAATACTTTTTTTTAAATGTAGAACGCTCTATATTTGTAGTAAAAGCACCTATTTTATATTTGATGGACATAGTTACAATTTAAAATAAAATAAGGTTTTATTTTACTCCAAGAGGCGACACAATTTGTAGAACTACGGCGACTACAAAGGTCTCTATATGAGTTATGCCATTAGTAATGGAGATTATGCAAGTCAGTGTCTAAGATACAATCAACATTTATGTGTCGCGTTTGCAATTTGCACTAGCTGGGGCTCTAACTTCGGACCACATACACCAGAAACAATTAATTCATTTGCGTTTTTTTTAAAGCTTTTAAAGCATGCAATTAAAATTATTGATATGATATTTCAACTAAATCTAAAAAAAATTTAGAAAGTTTACTTTCAATTAGACATTTAAAATACATATTTATAATAAGATTGCTTACGGATTTTAAAATAAAATTATAATTTGTAATATTTGTATGAACTGTAAAGTACATAAACAAAATACACGATGACCGTCAGTAAACCGGATTAGTAGATAAAAACTGTCCGGTCGGATCTACTATACGAAGACTGTACTGCCATTCACACTTAAATTTTTCCGCAAACACCTTGGTCAAGAAAGGTCAATATACCAAGAGTGCACAGCTGTACGATACTTTAAATGGAAAATATTTATGTGGATACGATAAAAACTTTTCGTGCCACGATTACCTTGGCTTTCGATTTTGGGCTGCAGCAACCACGACGGTGAAACTGCAACTCGAAAGTCAAGTTAAGCTTTAAGTAGGACAATAATTAGTAGTTATATTCCCTGCAATTCCATAACTGAACACAAAGAATCCTGTAAATTATTTTAAGGGCGCACTAAATGTATGCTATTGAAGTCATGTTTTTATCCACAAAAATATTACACAATCATCGGCAATCAACTATACTACTCCACTTTTTACAAACAAAAATGAGATAGGTCTACGTATGTTTAGTTAACAATGTAGGCCTCATACGCAAACGGCGCCCGTTTAATAACTCCAAATATTGTATGTTAAAAAAAACTTTAATGACAACAATATTCTTTATACACAAAAATTGTGTGGTACAGCAGTCCAATAACTATTATCAAGGTGCTTGGAAACTAACTAACTACACTTCATGCGTTTGGCGGAGTGAAGAAATCACTCCACGGTGCTTATAAACCACTCAAGCACACCGAATTTTAACATGCAGGAACACTGAACTACGTCTTTCCAAGAGTGGTGGTGTACAAAACATGCTCCACTGAAAGACAGAAAAGAGGGAGAAAGAAGTATACAGCAAGTGCGAAAACATGGGCAGAAAGAGAGAGAAAGTGAGAGAATACGGTACAAGAATAGTTGAGTTGTTTACTGAAGAGCATGACTCTTTACCTGGCTCCATCCAGAACAATTATCCAAACCAAACGGCAGCCATCTTGCACACGGCTTGTAAAACAAAAGAGAACAAAATACTGTCCTTACACGTGGTCTCGGAACTGTGCAGGTAACTGATACAACTAACACATATACAGTACATATATACACCAACAGATTCTGGAGGAGGAAAACAGAGCATTCGAAGTCACACAGTCTATAGGTCTATAATGACTGAAGAAAAAGTTATCACGAAATTAATTTGTTTATGAATGTTAGTATGTGTGTCATAACTGTCATAACAGCCGTAGTTCTTTTTGTGTGTATCATTTTCATTCCTTTTTTACGCCGACTGTTCTCGTACATTTATTTACAACTATTATAAGTTATACAAGTACGAGAAAAAGGGAAAAAGTTTACGCCACATAACATTTGTACGTTTTGATATACCAAGCGCATTTTATTGTAACATTACATTTCAATACACTATTTAAAATATTTGTACTTTTTAAGAGAGTAGCGAAGAGAGAAGTAACATTCAAATTAATTTATTTGACAAAATGTATTAACTACCGATTATAAGACAAACTAAACTCTTTAGACGCAACGTGACGTGTTAACATTTTATCGTAAATGCACAGGAACACCCGTAATGAAGATTTTCCATTCGACAAAACTTTCATTAGAAAATCGTTTCGTGAGTATTATAAAGCAATTTAATTTTAAAACACACACTCTCCACACCAATTAAGGTATTAACTTACGGGCTTATTTTTGCTAACCCCATTCCCTTAAATACTTATCACTATGACTTCCAAAAGTAAATCTTTCAATCGAGATTACATTCTCTTTCCAGTTTTTTTAAAAGTACGGATAATGTCCAGAATTGCATATTTCTATACGACAAAGTTAGGTGTCAGGGGCGTAAATGTTCTAAGTAAAGCAACGCTTATAAAAGAGGAGTACGCGTTGGATCGGAAATGTTTGTCACGACTTGAAGTGTTACGAAATAAGATGTGTTAAAGACAGGTACGTGTCCAGGAATTTTGTTTGGGCATAGCTGGGGTAAAGCTGAAGGCGAGAAAAAAAAAAGAGTGAGGGGTCACTTGTCTTTCTGCAACAGAGATTAAATAGAAATTGCAGAAATTATAATTCAAACAAATTTTGCAGATATATAACTTACTTTACCGTAAACAAATCTCGGTGTTTCTTAAGAGGAAAATAAACTTATAAACAAAAACTATAAATAGGTAAACGTTCAAAATATTTCCTTCAAAATCAGCATTTGCCCCTGCCCGGTTGAAGTTCTAGCTACAATCATGGGCCAGCTTTTTTTCCATACGATGTAATCTTCAGTACATTACCTCCGTGTCCACTGTTACGAGATATTATAACACTACCCAAGTGCATGCAATTTAAAAATTAATATTACAGTTAAAATAATATTAATTATAATAATAACAACAGAGGCTAGACGGAAGTAAAGATGAACCTACGAATGAGCCATAAGGGTGACCACCACAGTTACCAATCCATATGTAATGCAAGAGATCTCTCTAATAAATGTTTTATCTCATCACTTTTATTATTGATTGTTACTTTTCCTTACGTTATACTGAAGAGCGTTTGTACTTTTGGGAGAGGTCTGGACTTCTTGAACCCCTTTCTTGGATAGTCTATGAGCCTGCGTTAAGAAATATAATTGCATATTTGCGAAAAAAAATTTCCAGTTGTATTAAGACTACTTTTAGCAGCGTATAAAAAGAAATATCGGAGCGAGTTCTGTGGATAAAAATTATATTTGCATATTACACTAACAGCAGCAAACGTTTTGCGTATTAGAGGCCGGCACTGTGCACCTAGCTGTTAGTCTGCCACCACGCGTCTAATGATAGCTTCGTCACACAAGGTCAGTCAAGCGATAACACGTCACATTTTACAAAACCAAGCCGATAAGTCGCATTCGGTGTATTGAGAAACAAGGGGCCAGCAGGCTGAAACCAAAGGCAAGTGCGAATGCGACCTGAAGATATTTCAGGGGGGAAACGGACGGACGTTAAAGAAATGATAGCATCGACCATTTTGAAGGGAAAACATCAATAAACATGTGTTCTATTCGCAATGGTGTCCGTGATATAGTTATGTGATACTCACGGCGTCGTTTCTCAGTGGACGTGCGGTGCGGTATCATTGATAACCAACTCACTGGTCCAGTTATTGTAGACAACCGTCTTAACGGATAATGGTATCCGAACTTCCTGCAGAATCTGTAGCCGGATTACGTGGAGGACGTTCCATTGGCAACAATGGCTGGAATGTATTTGCAATAGGATGGAACACCTACATATTCTGCACATTCCACACGATCAGAGATACAGTACCTAAATGAAACCTATCCAGGCCGTTGGATCGGTCGCGGCGGTGCTGTTGCTTAGCCACCACGGTCATCCGATCTTACTCCGCTAGATCGTTTGTGGAGTTGGTTGAAAACAGACATCTACAAGCGAAAAGCGGAAACAAGGGAGGAATTGCTTGCTCGTGTGTTAATAATCTGGACACCAGCTCCGATTAGCAACACATCATCTGACTACACGAGCTGAAGTTGACGGTGGAATTTTAGAACATGTGTTGTAAAGGGAATTTCTCAACACGTAACGATGTGTTCATTTACCTCACATTTGCGAACATAGCACATGTTATTGACGCTTTCCCTTCAGAATGGTCCATACTATCATTTCTCAACGTATGGCCGTTTCCCCTGAAACATTCGGTATATGCTGCTCGTTTATGGGGAAGCACGTAACAACAAAAGGGAGGCTCAGCGACTGTACCAAGAGTATTTTCCGAACAGGCGGCAACCAAAATACACACAGAGGATCAGCATTTGAGTGAAACATAGATTCAGTCTCTAGCCCACATCTAGCAATGGATGGTAATTACAAGAGGGTCTAGGAAGTTTTTCCGACGAGAATATTCGTCCCTACCACTGGCAGAGAGTCAAGACGACAGTACTAGCATACTGTTAATGTAAAATTGTTTCTCGTTGGCTTATTGGGCAAATATTGCAGATCCTTGGTTCCTATTCCTCATCATGTTTGACGATAAAGCTTAGGGCAGTATACAAAGAGTCTAGTCGCCACTACCACTAGAGACGAAGGGGAATCGGAACTAGATGGCTAGTTTCGTATTCTTAGTCACATTAAGTGTTAATTTACCATATTTTTTAAGTTTACAAATTTAGTCCCTAAATTGGTAACTTGTGGAGATTTCTGTAACATGGCGATAGCTAGACTCGTATTAGATAGAAATTTAAAGAGCTTATATTGTAGTGAAAATGCACACATTCCTGCCACGATAAATGCATTTACGGAACTGAAATCCTAGAGATAAGATTAATTTTTAAAATTTTCAGACAGTTGCATTTCTCGAACGTGATTCGTTCGTATTTCGTATACAGCACTGCTCGTTACGTTGCGGTAACTAACGACGCAAGACGTAATACATTTTATTAACTAATATAGATTCTAAGTTGTTCTCGTAAGTATATAAATTATATAAACGCAATACACCAAGCTTCATTGAATGTAGACGTTAAAAATAATTTATTCTGCTGTAACGATAAATATATTAAACATGGATAATTGTTTAGTTATGACGTATATTTAACAAATAGCTGCTTTCGTTAGAATTTAGCATTTGTGGTTCAGTACATATACCCATGAAACGGTTGTATTTTGGCACGGAGTTATTTTAAGGGTATAAAAAGCTGTGATGTATTTCTAATATATTATTTATTGCCATTCGTGATAAATTCCATTTAAATATATCATTTTTTAATGTTTTGTTAACAATATTCTAGAATTGGCCATTCCACACATATTTATTTGCAAACAGGCAGTATATTCTAAGTTCTACATGCGTTTTCTCTTGACTCATGCATAAAAATTACAATTTTTAACAGTACAAAAATTATGTGTGTATTTCGAGAAACAGACCTCTCCATTTTATTTCATAGAATAACAAGGAGCAAACGTCATAGTTTCAGCAGTTTCCCGCCGGTGTTTAACTGCTAGGCGAGTCTGTGCATACGGCCCTAGTTTACGAACGAACGCTTCCTCAAATATATGAACAGCCATGTACGGGGTGAGGCCCATCCACCACACCATGATAAGCCGAGGTGTTCCGAATTAAGCTTTCATCAATATATGTGCTAGAATTGTAGATTACGATCTTATTGGCCCTTCCGATCGCCCTCCCCTCCCCATGCCACTGCAGATTGGTATATGCGACACTTCAAGGAATGCTGATAGGGCTCTTGCAAAATGCCCCATCGGCAACGCGTCGCCAAAACCGGTGATTACTACATAAAGCTCCAGCACAGCACATCAACTGTTGCTGTTTTCAATCTCTTCAATAACATCTTGGTCACAAACGGATTGAAAACTGCGGCCTCCTAACATTGCCTCCCAGATAGCCAGTAGAAAAAATTTAATCGCAGCAGTTATGAAGTGTAATTCAAAGAGCCCCGCAGATCAAGAAGGTTAACATTGCGCAACGAAGTCAATAGTCATAATTTAGGGCAAACTATGTGAAATTGTACGTATCTTACGAGAATAAACACATAACGCATTTGACAACAAACACACCAATTTCCTTATAGTGTATTGGAAAAATGTCACATAACCATCGGAATAGGAATAAAAATGCTACGCAAAATTTTTCTGGTCTTTACCACTCACGTGAAGCATGACGTATAAACAAGAAATTAATATCACTTCTGCTCCTAAACTGTGTCTCGTTTCACTTGTATCCTACATAAAACGCCTAGCCATTTATACAGAAAAACATACTATTTAAATATAATAGCACCAAATTTATGAAATTACAGCATCACACAGTCATTCTAAAGATTGCGTATATGAACATTATGACAACATTGCTGGAGTGAACATAGCGTCAGAACATTTACGCACACAAACACCTCCTGATTACAGTGAGCTTCGAATGTGACAACAAATTACGAGTTATGCCAGGGATTGGCCTTCAACTTTCACCGTTCGGCTTGCTCGCCAATACCGCAAAGCTTCAACAGTTGCGGCCCGAGGACTTAAAACACCAGAGGTAAGTGATGAACTATTCTTTTAGCACATTGAACCATGAAAACAAAAAAACTGAACTTTTAAAGGGATAACAACCGTTATCGTAATATAAAAAGCAACCAAACATTACGTGTAAAATTTATTAACCCATGTTCTCTGGGAAACCAAATTCTCGCCTTCAAAAATAATCCTGAAATGGAAGTTACAATAAATTGAATAAAATTAAAATGGAGGTTATTTTTCCACCCTAGAGATTCCCAAAGAAAATACCCAAGTAGTTACAAAAAAATTCCCGAATTTTTACTTCACCGACTAAAGGTATTCATGAGTGCCACGATTGCGGAACTTTTGCCTAGACATTATACATAATCGCTAAAACCTACGGGGCAAGATACATAATCAATCTAAATGATTTGTAATTTAAATTTCTACTACACAAAACCACTAAAAGTTCAACATTTTTCTTGTATTTTTGCCTTCATGTATTATGGAATCGAAGGACCTCTATCACGATAGAATTGCAATTAATTTCTCTGTCCGCGACACTGGTGGTAGCATTCCAACCAACTATCCCATTCCTTGTCCTCTACCTCTTGTTTTTACTTAATAAACATTAGCGAAAATTAAAGAGCAAAATTAGTATCCATCACACTGCGTATATTTTCGGTATATACAGTATAAAAGTTGGTGCCCTGGATCTAGTACCTATGGACATAATGTATGCGTTATCAAGTCTCACTGTAAAATTGTGATATACAAAATTTCTGACGAGTTTTTTTAATGGCGCAGTATTTAATAATTAAAAATGTAAGGAGAATTTTACACGACCGGTGCATCTATAATAGGTCAAAACAGGCATGTCGTTTTATTTTAACACTGTGTAATATCATAATTCCTGCAACTGTGATGTCCTTCCTACCTGCCATTATTTTGTATTTTTTATTACTCTTGTATCGATTCACTTTTTGTATCTCCGTTTAGCATTCATTTCTCCCAAGCTTGTGGAGGCATTTAACCATGTGGTGAGGTGGCCAGACACATGATTATTCACTTTCAAACCCTAAAACGCCACAACATTTTTGAGCAACAAATCTGTATCCAACTGGTTCGGAGGCCACTTCAACCATGCCGAATCATGACGTCTTCGGTATTTCTCAGATATGGCGTGCGATACAAAATGCAAACAGCGTTATGACTCGTGCATACACATTCGCCCAAACGCCCAAAGCGAATTCATTATTTCACCTACTAGACAAATGTTTTAACATTTATCTTCCACACGCTAGCTTTGGCCTTCTTCACATTCGGTGAACAAATGTACTCTTATATAATACTAGTTTACTATCGTTTATTATTTATTTTAGAGGCACGCATTTACAAGCGTTTGTCCACGAACGCATTAGCAGATTACATACATTCTAGATACAAAAGATCGAATCATAACGCGAACTGTCAGTTCCCACTTTACCAATTGAAAATATTGTAGTTATTTATTATTACCACATGACGTTTTTACATACATATAATGCATTTTAATGTCATCCAATTCAAACAAGGCTCGAATCCTGGATTCTACAAATTTTACTGACATTTCTTTTTTGAAACTGAGATGTGAAATATGATTACACTAACTACACTCAAGTGTATGCGTAGTCGAAAAAATTGCTAACAAATACGGATATAAAAGCTACATCCCAAAACTGCACTTATCAGATAGCCATTCAAATTTTAATCACCGTTCACTTGCTTCTTACATAAACCAATCATTTTTATTTGGGTTGTTTCTATTCCGTTATTCCACGAGGAGTTAGCCTATTCTAGCAAGGGAATAGAGAGACATCTATAAATGTTTGACTTCGATTGGTTTTTGTGATATTGTACCCCGTTCAATATATTTTTTCTGTTACCCACATTTTGTTTCTCGTTTTAATTTTTTTTGTCTCACCTAATATTTTGTAGAATATTTCCAAATTTATAAATATATTATAAAGAATTGTTTATTGATTTTATTTTACACGAATCAATACTGCTTGATTCCGCCTGTGTTCATTAGATTGACGTACTTCTTAATTTGCTACTCGTCGAATGTGGTATCAAATTACCTGTGGCAATATGTACGTTCAAATATTTCACCGACATCTGTATCTACCTACATGTGCAGACCGAGTGTTGTATTAAATCTTCTTGAACCAGATTATATTAAAACACGCGGGATGGACGCGTAGGGTAAGAAAAATACAATTATACAGAGGTACAAATTGACGGAAAGAAAGAGACAAAGAGAGAGGGAGGGATGTATGTGTGTGTGTGTGCGTGTGTGCGTGTGTGCGTGTGCGTGTGCGCGCGCGCGTCACGGGAGTCACCAAGCCTGGAACCGAATCTTGTTCGCCGTGGTTGTAGGCAACTAACCCCCCCCCCTCCCTCCTTCTGAATGATTGGTACAGTGGAAACGGAGTGGAGTGGAGAGATTTCAACGGCTCTTAATATCGAGGTTTAACGGGATAACGGGAGATCCCGATAAAACCAGCCGACTAGCGGCATCGTCCGGCGCAATTCCCACGTGCGAAAATCCGGGAGCGACCCGGCCGGGAATCGAACCCGGTTCGGCTAGGTGGGAGGCGAGTAGTCTGACCACTGCTAGCTTCAAACCCGATTATAGAATTTTTCAGTACTAGCAACGGAATATTCTGTTATGTTATTACAATTCTGATCGTTGTGGGAACAATACAAATATTATATTGTTGAAGTTGTTCTGTTGGAACAACTACATACGCAGAGCACTGAGTTCCTACTGTACCAACGATATGTACAGTTACAAATACACTCGCAGACAGGAATATAACAAACAGTTATGTTGATATTACTATCTATGTATTTCCCTACTGTAATAGTTAAGATGGTACCTACCATTTTTTTTTTATCTCAATGTGAAGTGTATGTCAATGCACCGCCGCGACGGACATCTGTTCTTAGTCGATAATGCGTCCAATGCTTTTCAATGCCATTATAAAATTACTTGCAAATAAAAGCAATGAGGACTTCACCGGCAATGTGAATTTGCCACGAACATCTACAGCTTTTAATCATACTTCCTTAAAGCAGACCAATACGCTCGCTCTCAGCTCCAACATCCGTCAACTCATTCATTACAGGACGCAGAGCGTGCAAAGGAGGGCACCGACCACAAGTGTCCTAGTTTGGAAATATCCTGGTGTTTTAGAAAGGGTCGTTTCTTCTCGCTCACTCCTGTTCTCTCGCTCAGTTCAAGCCAGTCTTTAGAAACACAGCCTTTCTTGGATAAGTATCGAAATGGAAGTGGGAAGGTCGGGTGTTTAATTGAAAGCACGGCTATATTGTGACTCATAAAAAAAACTGATATAGTTCCGTGGTTATAGCAATTCCCAAAACACGAAAGTAACTATAAGCACTTTTCGTCACAAAATAAAGAACAACAGAAAACCATACGATGGTAGACTTTGGTCCGGCTTCCCCTATGTTGAGGTGGTCTCTGACAACTCTGTATCCAGTAGAGGCTAACATTCTCTGGGTCTCCGTGAACACGGTGACAGGGGCAGAAATATCCACCAGCCTGTGGCTTTCTGAACACGCCATGACGTGGCTATCAGCTTTTCCATGTGGCACCATTCCAAAGATATCTATTTAAGAAGGTAGCACGTAACACAAAGTTTTACGATTTAAAAGTAGTTTACCAATTTTTTTAATGTTATGGCTATTCAAGTAAGTACTTTTTTGCTTGCTTTTTCTTGAGAACTAGTTTTTCGTGCTGTGTTGCCATTAAAATTTTACAGTTCAGTGTTTCATATAGCGCTACTCTCCTTATGCTCGCAGTAAACCAGTATTTCTACTGACCTTTCCGAGAAAAAAAGGTATATTTTCTTGCACGCTTAATTCTGAGTTCCTACAACATGGCACTGTTCCAAAATGAAACTTCTGCAGAAACCGGTTACATGCATTTACTTGAGTAAAAATACATTTCCTGTCGTTAAAAAGTTAATTCTTTGGCACGTATGGGAATGGATAGAACTGCGTCGTATTTCTACTAACAACCGTCACAACTGCGCTAGAAATTTCCAAAAAAATAAACCTCAGATGAATAGTGTCTAACACTTAATGCTTACTTAATTTAGATTTTATTCAGTTCGTATTTAAATTGTAATATTACACCCAAACTGAGAAACACTGAGTAACATAATTTAAAACTTATTTATAGGCTGTTTACGGTAGGGTGAGCACTTTTGAAAGCCATCTATTTTTGAATAATAGTTAATAAATAAACTTTATTTTAGCCTTAGACGTTAACTTCAGAGTGCAGTGGAATATGTGGAATATACACACTGTGTTTAGTACTTACATGGCAATATTCATTTAAAAAGGTGGTTAAAGGATTAAAAAAATGACTGAAAGGAAAAAGTAACTAGGGTCTCAAAAGTGCTCACTTTACCGTGAACAGCCTATTGGCATAAACATAGTGTGTTTAAGATACTTACAGCACAGGTTAACATAATCAGACTAAATAAATAATTTTAGTTCAATTCAATGACACGATTAATAATAAAATCACGTCATCTGATTCACAAAAAACATAATTAATAGCCCTATTATGCATTATTGACCTAAACATAATTTTAAAACTACTGACAACTATAGTGTGTCAAATCAAACCCCTTTATCGCCTGTTTTTAATCTCAACGAAACCAAAGAACCTAATAAAAACTGTGCTGTTACAGTGCGTGTGTAAGCGTATGGATGGATTTGGATTTGTCGCAGAAATAAACTACCCATAAGCTTGGATAAACGTCCTGCGTAAGAAAACAGCAATTGCTTACAGTTTTAATTTGTTTACTTTAAAGCTACACGTCTTCTTAAGCCCATATAAAAAGCATAAGTACGCATTAAAATACCACTTTCGTCAGCTAAAAAAGAGTTAAGGTTCGGCTGAAACATTTGAAAATGTAAAATATCAACATGCTATAATAAGAAATATTTAGTTATCTCATTTCTTGATGTCTCTCACCCTGGGAATCCGGGTTTGATTTCTGGCCCCGGTTGATGGGTCTGACTCGACACTGTGCGGAAGGCAGTGGCAAACCACCGTATAGATAATTTCATATAAGAAAGCCACATTCTGACAGTCAGTGAGTGGCAATTGACGTATACGAAACAAACAAAGTGCCATTTACAAAATCCTGTATCAGCTGATGCACGAACGAACAAAATTTAATATTACGTTGGCTATTCTGAGTGCATTGTCGACGCACATTCGACCAGCCGAAAATACGCGATAAAATAAGAGTTCCAAGGTTAATTAATACATTTTATTTTACGTGGTCATAAAACAGCAGTTTTTAGTGTTGAAAACTAAACTTCGTGCTAAAGTAGAAATGCATAGGTGTTCAAAATTAAAGTCACATTAAAACGATCCATATCCAAATAAAACGCAATTTCAATAAATTATAAAATTATAATTAACTCTTATTTAATTAATATCTCCAACCCTTGACGAACCTGGTTTAATCCAATGACTTTGAGAGAAATTGTAACAATATTTTGTATGCTCCAGGAACTAACATAATTGCACCTCACAGACATAAATGTAATAAAGTATATTAATATTTAGATATATTAATATAATAGGTATGACGTTCTTTATGGAATTAATTAATAAATAGTGCTTTTCACTGTATGCATTTTTTTAGAAGGGCACGCACTTGTTCGGCTTGGCTCGGCACCGGTAGGCTCGGAACAGAACAGGCCCAACGTCCGCGTATTTGATAGGTTTAAATCATCCTCTTTCAGTCCCTTCTCCAGTCTCTAAGCATCAGTCAGTTGATAGCTCACGACACAAGTAGACTAGTATTTAAAAATTAACAGTTCTTCTGACGAAGAAGATGGTTGATGGCAGTTAGTGTAATGAGATACAGAAACGAATGCCGTTATATATTTTTAACATGATATATTTGTGATATGAGAAGATACAAGTAATCATAGTAACAAAATAGTAATAAAACATAATATTTTTGGTATATTGTTAACAATGAATACATTTACAATATGTGTTAGTTTATTATTATAGCTCTGACCACGCATAGAAGCAAGATGTAGTTATTATTATATATTTGCAAAAAAAATTTAATCACCCTGAAGGTGCCATCGCGGGGACATGTAAAATAGTACAGGCACAGGAGTATGAATACATAGTGGTATGTATACAGAAAACACCAAGCATGTATCGTGGTCTTGAGAGCCGATGATGGAGAAACGAGGTGGATATGGAGCAACACCGGAAAGAAAGGGCGGGAGAAACGGGAGATCCCCGAGAATATCCACGACCATTGGCATCGTCCAGTACGATTCCCACGTGTGTAAATCCGGGAATGACCCCACCGGAAATCGAAATCGGACTGGAATCCCATGGTGGGAGGTGAGTAGTCTGACCACTACACCACCGCGCCCCCTGTATGTATTGCAGGAGACCAGCACTTGCAGTATGCATGTAGTTGGTGTTAGACCACCTATAGCATGAAGACAGATTGCGTTAAGGTAGGGCATAGAGCCATACAGATGTCGGATGTTCTAAGGAAGATCCTGCCACAGATAGCGCAACTAACCCTCAAAATCTGCAGTAATTTCCGCTGGCCGAAGTTGTCGTCCAACCAAGTCCTAAATATTCTCGATGGGCAAGAGGTCTGGGGACCTTGCTGGCCAAGGAAGAATGTTGACATCACGAAGGAGACCAGAGATACCAGTGCTGTTTGATTCTGCTGGAAAAAGGGGTTGTCAAGCTGTACTAGGAACGGAAGTGCACGTGGCCACAGAATTTCATGGATGTATCGCCGCACTGTCAGGGTTCCTTCAATCACTACCAGTGGGGTGCGAGAATCGTAGGAAATGGCACACCACACCATGACAGCTCTCGTTGGGGTGGTGTGCTGCTCTACAATAAAGCATGGATCACAGCGCTGGCCAGAAACTCTCCAGACTTGAATTGGTGGTCGTCCGTATACAGTCAGAACCAGGATTCGTCGCTGAACACCACTCGTCGCCAATCCGCAAGCTGCCATGCTTCACTTTCCCGGCAAAAGGTCACATGTGCTCGGTGATGCTCAGGTCGTAATAGTAGACGTCGTAAGGGACACCGCGACGACAGATCCTGCTCTTACAGCCACCTGTATGCGACTATAACAGGCATATCCCCAGTTGCAGTGACATCTACCTGTGCTTACAGCCTATCGCACTATGAAACGATCCTCCCTGCTGGTGGTCCACCAGGGTCGATCTGAGCCTTCTCGGTGGGTGTGTGTACCCTACTTCTTCGCTGCTTTCTTATTTTAGCTGAAAGGTCAGTTCCGAGCGAATCCGATCCGAACAAGTGCGCGCCTTGCTTTAGCCAGACAAAAGTATTGTACTTCAAACATGTTTGCTACAAAATGTTGAAATGGGTCACAATAGAAAATAAATTACTATGGTAACAAAAAAAAAACTGTTTCATTAGGTTGTAAAAACATCATATTCTGAAATTGCAAACATTGGTGAACAAAGTCGTTCAAATATGCAAAGTGTAATCCAGCAATTTAAAGAATGGAAAGCTTTAATAGGCGTACCAAAATTGGATCATCCACAGAAACAGGGGAACAGGTAAACACTACAAGTGGTGAGAATTATCAAGAAAGATGAAAAGTTGCTTATTCTGCAATATATGCTTATGTGCAAGAACAATTTGGAAAATAAGTAACACCAAGAATAGTAAGACTTCTCAGTCGTGCAAGATATAGGCACAAGATAAAACTCCAGCACAGCCTCCAGATCTTCGTCCGATTGAGCATCTGTGGAGTTAGCTAGAAAAAAAAAAAGAAAACAATACATATCCAGCAAATCGCAATTCAAGTACACACTATTGCAAGACTGGTATAACTTGAGTGCGGAAACAACCAGTAAGAGAGTGCATACAATGCCCAAACGGATGATGGAGGTCATGCGCAGGCACACAAAGTACTGAACAAGGACAGCGGCATTAGTTTTGTTTTGGAAGTGTGATTACGTATTAATTTACGAACACTTTTGTCTCGCGCAAAATGCCTCCAGTGCAAATAATAATGCTTTATTTTTATAAGTAATGTTATACATATGATAGTAATATATACATGTTTATTATGATTTATTACATTATATCTGCAAAGAGCAAGTATACTTGTTCATGGAGCACACAAAATACATAGTTTCTTTTTGTACTTGAGACTGTACGAATACTTTTCACAACTACTTTGGTGTAATATAAAATTGTATCCATCTCCCTTTTCTATGCAAGCCTGAAGCGAAAATTGATGTTACATGATGCCAGGGGCGTATCAAGAATTCGTGAGGAATGCAGGTCTTGATAAAAATTAACTAACTAAACTTTATTTTGAATTTATTCACACAGCTCTTATTTACAATATTACACTATATATATCAACTCTCACTCTTGTTATTCTCAGTGAGGGCAATATTTAATGTCTATCTCAAATATAATTAAAAACATTATCTACGTCTCTCTTGGTTATGGTCACTTAATTCACACACATTATTTACACATATTTCAATATGTCAATTGCCATCATTCCATATGTCCACCACTTACAAATCCAGTTAAATAGTACCGCCCGTAAGTCTCACTCTCCACTGTACCGATGCTCGCAGTCCGCAGACTTCACTCCCGATTGTCACACTCGCCGCCATTCGTCGC
This sequence comes from Clitarchus hookeri, assembly GCA_002778355.1. Taxonomy (NCBI): domain Eukaryota; kingdom Metazoa; phylum Arthropoda; class Insecta; order Phasmatodea; family Phasmatidae; genus Clitarchus; species Clitarchus hookeri. Next base: position 507,551 of record NQII01000371.1, read on the forward strand.
TTTGATGGTTCATCGTCACTCCGCTGTCTTCGCACAACTGGTACTTAAGGTCGCACAACCCTCCAAAAACTAAACTGTCGGCTCGGGGATCCGTATTGGCTTAAGTATTCTCAATAGCCCGATTTTTGAAAGTTCCCTGCAACCCGAATCATACTGACCGAGACTACGGCAATGACCAGAACATTCCCGCATCGATAAGACCAGAAATTCAAGCCAAGAAGCACGCGAGTCTAAATAGGCTTACCTGGCACATGTGGCAGCTCACCTTTGTAAATTTCCATGTGCTCCTTGGGTTACTAACCTGGCCTTGACAAACCTTCGCTCGCTCGGACGGGACAGGGTAAGGGAAGCGATGCAGAGCAGTAAGCATGTAATGCTACCCCATCCTCAAGTATGTTCGTCTCGAATAGACTCTACAACTTCCGGACATTCGTAGAGTGCAAGTCGGCGGCCGACATGGACAAACTTTCGGCTTCACACAAAACCCTTTATGACAAATCTGAAAGACCACACCATTGAACATCTTCAAAATCCTGTAGGGGTCTTCGAAACATTTATGTAGCTTTAGGCAGTACCCATTTCGCCTCTGTGGGTTGTACATCTGCACCAGTTATCCTTCTTGAAATACCTCGCCCGACATTCTCCTGTCATATTGTGTCTTCTTCCTGTAACTATTTATTCTGAGGTGCTGTCGAGCAAAATCATGAATGCCAACTGGTCTGTTACATAATTCGCTGATGTAATCAGGGGCTGCAGCTTCCTCTTTTGTCGATCGGGCAAACAGCAGGTCACTAGGGAGACGTGCCTCTCTTCCAAAAAGCATCCTTGATGGTGTTACCCTTGTGGAGTCGTAAACTGTCGAACGGTAAGCAAGGAGAAACAATGTAACATTTGATGTCTGCCACAAAGATCGCTAGATATTGCTCAACAGTGGGGTAAAGCCTCTCGACCATTCGATCTGACTGAGGGTGTAAGGCTGTCATTCTAGTCATTTAATCACAAGAATCTTTGTTACATCCTGAAACACAGCAGCTTCAAAGCTTCATCTCTGATCTGAATGGAGTTCCAGTGGCACCCCAAACCTCAAGACCACATGCTCCATGAATGTATCAGCCAAAGTGCATGCTTCTTGGTTTGGGAGGAGACTGACATCAGGACACTTAGTTATCTTAGCCCACCAGTAGATACCAAATACCTCTCTTTGTAACAGGCAAGGTACCCAGAATAACTACTCCCATCCTCTCGAATAGGGCTCCAATATCGTATTTCTGGAGGTGACCTTGTCACCTGGTCCTTGGTCCCTTCCTCGTGGTGCAAGTGTCGCACATTCGGTACCACTTCTCAAAATCGCCCCGACAATGAAGCCAAGAGAATCTCAGTATAACTCTGTCAAGGGTCTTATTAACACCAAAGTGAACACTGGCTGCTGTATCATGCAGTTCCTTTACGACTTTGGTAACTATGCGAAGCAAGTGACAGTAATCTTGGTGGTTGCCTTATGGGCATGGAACTCCTTATAAATATGGCGGTAGGTGACATTAGTCCTTCCAAAGTAATTTAGTCCACAGGAGAAGGCATCTCTATTTCTCTGAAGTAATTCAGAGAAACCATTCGCCTGTCGCCAGCAGAGGTTCTCTCTTGTTCTTACTAGCAGTTACTCCGGTTCTTCTGGTAAATTACATTCTATTTGTCCTGCTCTAGAATCTTCTTGAACATTTGGCAGAACCTGTGTAACCTGCTTGCAAACCCTATTGTGGCCCCCTCCTCAAGATGTATGGCACTTCTGACAAATAAATCATTCTAACTTATAAACTGTCAGAGTTTGAAGAGACCAGAGTCATTGCTACGACGACACTGCCTGTCATGGTGTTACCTTTCCCTACTGGCTCAATTAGACCCAAACATCTGACAAATTTTCCTTGACATCTGCATTTAATGACAATTTCACTAGAAGTGTATAGCACAGGGGGTTTACAAGAGACTACTAGGCAGCTCATTGGCGAGGACAAACTTTGCCATGTTCATTCCACCAACTCCGTACTGCCCACCCATAGCACACCAAGTCGAGTATCGATACAGCACCCCAGCCTATGTAGAACATGAAGCCCCAAAATATATTAGTTCTCTAGTTCTGCTATCTGCTATGTATATTGTGCTCTAGGATAAAGTCACCAAGCAGTTAACCTTCCCATTACTTCTAAATGGTGTGGTCTCGCCTGTTACCATAGTCAAATAGCGATGTTTCATACTGTCGTCGGGCGATTGATTCGGGTGGGGG
>NQII01000371.1:510058-557843 GCA_002778355.1 Clitarchus hookeri
CCATAATGGTGTTTACAAGTTTTCCGAATGTATTGTACTCTCGCCTGCCTCTCGCTGCCTATTTTGCCTATTTTCCAGCTGCTGCTGCTGCTGCTTCTGTTGCTGCTGCTGTTGTTGTGGGCAGTAAGCGCTTATGTTCCCTGGTTGTCCACTTGTCCAAAACTCTAGTGGTTTGGGTAGGTGGCGGAGCTCTGTAGCATGTACTCTGGAAGTTATGTCTCTCACTGCCATTTGTAACTCCTTCAGTGTCATCTTCATGCTGTCATCGTCATCTTCGTTCATTGCCACTGCCCATACCGGACGTTGGGATGCAAACTCCACCTCCAGTGCCCAGCCTGGGGTTCCTGCATGGTGTGGGGCGCAGCTAGGCACACAGCTTGCCGTACCTCTGTGTCGGTGATGGCATCGATGAAAAAACCTGCTGCGATGACGTCGCATGCTTCCTCGGGGCACCTCTTCAGAGTTAAGTGAGAGAAATACATAATATCTTGCCATAGCTCCTGCAATGGCTCCCCTGGTCGCTGGGTACGGTTTCGCAGTTCGGTATTGTGGACATGTCGCAGGTATCGGTTGCCAAAACGTAACTCCAGGCCGACACCAGTGTGGGGTACTCCTGTCGATGTCGGTTTGGCAGAGTTTGTAGTTTGCTCAGTGGAGGACCTCTCATTATAGCAGCGAGTTAGTAAGCCCACTGTTCGTTTAACCAGCCATTCAGGGTGGCGACTATTTCAAACTAGTCTCGGTAATCCCATCAAAAAGTCTGGTATTAAGTGGCGGGCTTAATTGCGAACCCCTTTCCTACTCCTGGATGCATGGCACCAATGTCACAGAGCTGCTGGCTATCCTGCGAGACTTCTATATTGATTACGACTTGCACTGCTTCCCCACTTTTAAGGACTGCAGTGTACTGATAGTGGAACTCCGCTTCTAAAGAAATCCCTGCCATCCCTCTTCCAATGTATTCATTTCCTGTTTCGATTTATCTTCGGCAGTGTCTGTTCTTTCGTTTACACTGTCGGCTTTTTTTTTTTATCTAAGCAGTCAATTTCATTATTATCACAGTCAATTCTCGTATTCACTACCTCACTAAAGCCTTCTATTTTTCATTCCATTAATTCACTCATATTAGTTATCTGGCTATTTAGATTTTCGTTAATACTGTTTGCAGTTTCCTTTACAATTTATTTTACACCACTAACTTAGTTGTTTGCATCTTCTTTCAAGCTATTTACACTTGTGCTCACACTAACCAGCTGTCTACCTAGACCCTCAATTAATGCTAACAGTGCTTCTAGTTATGCAGACATTTTTCTAGTTAACATTCAGTGCAATAGTTGTACAAAAAAAGGCCTTAATTTTTTTTACCTACAGATTCTATAATTAATTAATTTGTTCTAATATTACTAATTACTACTCTTTTATCTAACTTAATTTACAATTAAATGCTTCCATCCCACTTTTGACACCAGTGTTACATGATACCAGGGGTTTATCCGAGTTCATGAGGGATGGACGTCTAAATAAAAGAACTAAACTTTATTTTGAAATTATTCACACAGCTATTATTTACAATATTGAACTATCTATCTCAACTATTACTCTTGTTATTCTCACTGAGAGCACTATTTTGTCTACCTTCATTTTAATTGAAGTCCTTATCGATATATTGGTTACAGTCATTTAATTCACACTCATTATTTACACATATTCAATCTGTCTATTGACATAATTCCAAATATCTCACACTCGCACATCCAGTTCAATAATCCCGTCCATCAGTCTCTCTCTCTCCACTGCACCGATGCTCGCAGTCCGCAGACTTCACTCCCGCTGGTCACTCTAGCCACCACTCGATGCTCTGCTGGCTCGTAGTTTCACTATCTTCGTACACCTGTCGCTTAAAGTCGTAAAACCCTCCAAACTCTATAGATTGTCGGCACGGATGCCCATCGCGGCTTAAATAGTCTAGCTGGTCTGATCTAGAAGGTTCCCCGCACCCCGAGTCACTTTGAGAGGCTAAGGTAATGAGCAGAACATAATTGCATAGATTAATCCCAGAAATTCATTCCGCTCAAGGTCGGGAGCATGCGAGTCCCGGTAGATTTATCTGACACACTCGGTGATTCGCCTTTGTAAATTTCTGCGTGCTCCTTGGGTTACTATCTTGACCTTGATACAAGCCTTCACTCGCTCGAATGGTGTTGTGCAAGGGAAGCGATGCAGAGCAGCAAGCATAACATTATGTTTGCCTAGCAATGGCATACATAAGCCGCTATTGGTTTTTGATAAATACGCCTACCGCCTACATGACAAATCTGCATGATCAAGATGCCCTGATTTGCAGTTTACTTAACCGATGTTCCTACATTATGGAAAACAAATTTATAGTTTTACGTATAAAATACAGAATCACCTTCCAGTGAGAATTGTCATAATTGGCAAATTTCGTAATCGCGCACGTAAATGAGAGCTAAAATCAGGGAATATGTATTTCCCTCCATAGCACAGTAACAACTTTATGTACGTAAACTTGATGCGACGCCACACGTATACTATAAATATACAGCGCGTATGCATGTTACAATGTTTGGGAGGAGATTTCATATGGAAATTTGCATATAAGAGATTTGTACGATTTGTGACCCAAGGGTGTTATTCACTCTCAAAAATGGGAAAATTAAAAATTTTAATAAAACTCCGAAACTATTAGAAATGAATGAGAATAAATTCGCACAATGTACCAGAAAACGAAAATCGTCAACCTCCGAAAAAGGTTATTGAAATTAATATCCCCATGTCCAAATGAAGAAAAAAAGACCGCCTTATAACAACACACTCCGTTTGCGAGTAAACAGATTCCAGAAACACGTGTGACCATCCACCTTGGCGGATAGGGTTGCCAAGTGTCCTATATTGTACGGGGTTTCCGATATCCTGGGACTGAAAGAATTATCCTGTAGGGACATAAAATGGGACTTCTTCGAAAATAAACATAATATTAATGAACATAGTGTCAGAAATTTGCCACTTTCATGATTACAGTTACGTGTGCTCTGACGCTCTTAATCTAATGGCCACAGAAGTTACAATATAAGCTGATATGTGACATTCGTCCACAAGTGCGTTCGTGTGTGTTGCTGTCGTCTATTTTAAAGCCAAATAAATTAAATTCACATTACACTGAATTATTACTACAGTTGCAACTAATATTTTGTTGTGTATGTTCAGCGAAAATGTCGATTGATGTATAATACTGACTTTTGTGCACTACAGATAGTATTCAAAACTGTTCTTTCATATGACAATTTTCCTTGATCATTTTACTGAAGTCAGATGTCGTGTGTCGAGTTATTGGAAGTGTCCCTTACGGCAAAGCTGAAAAGTTGATAGCCCTATTGGAGGTACGCACACTGAGTGGCTTGTGTGTCATATGTTGGGCGTGTTTTCTTGTGTCTCTAATAATTTCCGATATGTTAAACTACATGTTTGTTATTTCCATTTTCAAGTGGTCTCACAGTAAGTACAATAATTTTGAAAAACGAACAAACAAGTATTTACGTCATGTCCAAATTTATGAAAAAGAAACCCAAACACGAAACACATCTGAAAAATGTGTTGTACCAGACAAAGTAAGAACGGCGAGACGTCGGTTCACGCCATGTGTTCTGCCTCTGCCAATAAACATCCACCCACTTGTCAGCATGGCAGCACTTGTAGCGCAGACCAAGAGGTTATCAGTGTGGCAATTAAGCGCCAGTGTTTAAAGTGCTTTGTTTGCTCTTATGAATTCTAAGATACAAGATTAAATGCCAGGGCGTACAGCGATGGACTATGTACTCTACAAAAAAGACGATAGAGAGAGAAATATATTTTCAACTTTAGACTATTTCTTAAAAACGTTACGATGTGAAAAACTAACAAAGTGATTTTGAGTTCCATGCAAAAATTACAATATTAAATGAAGCACGAAAAAAGTATGCTTTGCTTGCAGAAGGTAAAAAAAATTGCTGCATGAATGAAGTAATGGAATTTGTCCAAGCAGGGCAATAAATTGAAGTTTTAGAATTCGTAGCTCTTGTTCCTCTACACATTATTAGGGATGCACATATTCGTATGGAATTTTATAGCGACGGCCAATTGAAAATTCTGTACCACTTTAAAATAAGAAGAATTTATGCAAATACTAAATTTATTTCAGAACGGTTTGCATCGTGAAAATCGGAGAGGCCAATTCGTCCGATTATTAAGTTTCTTATTTCGTTAATATAATGGTATTTTGTTAAGCTGTGGACCATTCCTAGCATATACATTCTCATTGCTATTGAAATATTCATTAATGCTCTTGCAAGCATCATTCGTATGTCTTGTGCCCAACAGTCTTTTATTTTCAGTTTGTTTTTTTGTAATTCTTGATTAGTTAAAAAATTATCTTTTCAAAATCGCTCATTTGGGCAACTTCTAATTTTACTCTACTTCCTGCGACGGAAATTAATTGATGATACACAAGACTACAATTTGTACGAATAAGAACAATGGTATGTAACTGTTACTTTACAATTTAATGATGTTATACACAATCCATACAACCGCGATGAAAAATTGTCCATAAATAAACATATTACAAGACTACATATTTGTTTAGTTGAAATAGTGGGATTTTGTGCAGCCAACCAAACAACAATGACCATAAATCTCGACTTTGCAAAGTTTACTTTGGTCAAAGTGCGGCTTTGATACACAGACGACTGTGAAATGTACTTCCTCCAAAGTTGAACTATAGATGAAAAGTTCCACTTTGCAAAGTTGTCGTGAAAGTCGTGTTAATTAATAAGGCCCTAAGAGCAGCAAGATCCATGACAGTGGCTTTGCTATTGTCAATATTATGAAAATTTGTTATAAAAATTAACAATTATAGCATTAAAAATATAAGAACAGGAAATTACCTTGTAACAAGAAACGCTACCTAACAGAAACTAAATAAATTTTTCTGCACTTATTTTTCAATGTGCATGTATTCATCAGCTCTTGCCGATAGTAACATGCCTCGCGTATCAACAATGGTAAATGACCCTTGTTTCCCATATTTCCCTCCTACGATATTTCCTTTATTACAGACAAATCGCTGAGATAGAGTTTAAGCAACTTGCTATATAATATACTATGTACTTTGATGGCTACATGTAAGTGTCTGCTAGTTATGCTACGGTAGGCTAAAAATAGCCAGGACTGGGCTTATTCGTTGTACAAAATTCGAAATAGTTAATACTTTGTAACTGGAATTTTTGCGCAGCATGTTGTGCAACACGCAAGGTGATCTGCATAAAGTTTACAGTTAAGGCCTAATGGTATCTACTATGGAAGTTAAAATGTTAGGATCTACAGAAGAGCCTTTAACATCAATGCCTACAAACGGCGTTGGAAACTAAAAAAAAATAAGAAAAGGGGCCGTGAACTTTCTCACAAATAAATGCCAGTCTTTAACAAAATATGTAAAACAATTTAAGTTGGAGTGGTTGGAAGAAAGATTTCGTGAGTGGTTACAGAAAAAGGAATATGATGAAAGTTGAATGTAGTTGTAATGCAGTTTTGAAGTGTGGTAAAAATTAACTCTCTACACTAATAGAGAGAAGCGTTAACAAAATGTGAGTCAAATTTCATCACATCGCCAGGATCATAAAATTTAAGAACTCAGCCTTCTGCAAATGTTAAGTATTTTTTTACACTTAAAGAAACTGAATTGAAACTTGCGAATTTCATAAATAACTAAAATGCTGCAATTCAGGTTATATAACAATTGGATCCTGAAAAACAGAGTACGTTTCAGGATTCTGAAATAACCGCGAACAATAAAATGAATCTTCGTATTCGTTAGGTGCAATAAGCTGATTAGTAATGTTTAGAAACAGATGAAACTCTAAACCATTTAGATGAATGCCAAGTGTTCTGTTTTTGTCGATGACTCAATCAATAGTCATATCTGTAAAGAAGCTGTTGGGTATTATTGTACGTTCATTATCCCCAATAAATGGCCGTTTGAGAACATATCTTCTGGAACTCTTGCATTTCAGACATCATAATTACAATCCTAATCATGGCAAGATGTATCATTTCTTAAGATTGCTTTCATCAATACTGGATGCAGGTATATGATAACATTTGATCTACGCGATTATGTTGTAAATTTAAGCCGAAGAGTACTTACTTCATAAATAAAAAATAAGATTGATTTTCGAAATACTGCCCTAGCAAAAAATCAAACCCACATCATCTGGATGTCGTTCCAGCGTTTATCCCCATAAGCCCATTGTTTCACCTAGCCAGTCATAAATCGCTAGGACAGTTTGATAACTGAGCGTTTTATTGTTAAGACACAAAACTCGCAAAAACTTTAAAGGTTTTAGCAAATCCGAACTAATGGTTACATCCATATATCTGTACTTTTCAGATTCTCCCTTGATTTATATCAGCACTATCCTCAACTCAGTAACATATCAAGTATTCATGGTCAAATAATGTAGATTAACAGTATTTTTCTCTATTAATATGGTTCAACAGTTATTTTCTATTAATATTATTTACTCGGCACAGGGTAAATCCGTTATGATCTCCTGAAATGAATACCACACTTTATGTAACTGTTTAATATGAAGGCAAGGCCACATATCACCTAAGCACAAATAAAGACAGTTTTCAGCACAGCACCCCATCGCTTATACATGCAAGATGTAAAAACAGGTGTGCAGTGCTTCCGTCGTCACGCTTCTCTGTGCAAATTAGATTTGTAACAGTCAGATTTTATTACACGGGATGAAAAACCACAGATGTAACTACGACTGTATTGTTTTACTTTTCTCATATCTCTTAAGGGAATGGCTCAGTCAAGCTCTGCAAATGCGATTTATACCAATTTCACTATCTTTTTTCTCTTTGAATACACTTATAGTTCATTTCATATAAGAAGGCCACATTCTGACAGTCAGTGAGTGGCAACTTAATGTATTCAAAACAAACAATGTGCCATTTACAAAATCCTGTATCAGCTGATGCATGAACGAACAAAAGTTAATGTTACGTTGGCTATTCTGAGTGCACTACCGATGTGTATTAGACAAGCTGAAAATACGCGGTAACAAAGAGTTCCTAGATAAATTAATACATTTTATTTTACGTGGTCATAAACAGCAGTTTTTAGTTTTAGAAACTAAACTTCGTGATAAAATAGTAATGTATAGGTGTTCAAAATGAAATGCATAATAAAACAACCAGTATAGAAATGAAACGAAATCTCGAAACCTTTTTCACGTCGTTTACCGCCCTCTCCAACCCCGCTTTCTGTACGCACTTGATAGTAATTCCAAAAGCATACAGAAATATTGCATAATATTGTTGAATTATTTTCTCTAATAATTTTTGGAAAAAAAATTTGTTTGACTTTTCGTACCTAGCCAGTAATAGAACAACAGTCTACTTTACAAAGATGCTATCGTCGAAAAATCTGTTGTGCGCGCTACCTATTGGCTCATTTGCGAAGTATACGCCATATTGTTCTCCGAAAACCCATTTCCTTGTTTCCGGAGAAGTGGGACACCGCACACTCACCACACTAGCACGTCATAACTGTAATGTGTGTTGCACTCATGTCTTCCCACTGCTCCCCTCTACACGTTCCTGCCCTTCCAGTTACATTACGTTTACGAACTACTGTACAAACGCACTCCAAACTTCTTTTCGAGAACTCTCTCGCCGCCTGCCGCGCCATCCAAGTAGTTCATCAATTGCCGCACGGGGCAGCACCTTATAGACGCGCTTATTCGCCAGACCAGTTATGTGGCCGATCAGCTGATGGCGGAAGGATACGTAGTCAGATGTAAAAAGTGGCGCTACTTTCACCGAACTATCAAAAAGTTCTTATATGGTACAAAGTATAATACTGTTACAATCTTTCAGAATCTCTCGGGATAGCCAGGTCATTTAAAGGATAGAGGTCTTAATTAAATCAAAGAGCAAATATTAATTTCCTTATGTAATTATAAACAATTAAAGAAATCCTCCAAACTGGTTATCTAGACAATAATGGCTATCATTTGCTATTTTCAGATAATATTTACATAATCGGTCCTCTCCCCGCAGAAATTAACACAGTCAAACACTTCAAAAAAGTCTTCGTAAATAGTTTTCTAACACCTACTGAATTACTATTAAAATTATATATTTGCTACCCGGCAGTTCCAGTATTTACATTCAAGTCTATATCACTCGCCCATACCGTCCCACCTTATTTCAATCAAGATATCACCAATCTTCCCTGTCCCGCCGCAGTCTCTCCCACCTTTGCCGCGGTATTCTTAGAGAGTCCGCCTTGTAGTCCAGTCAAGTTAAACTTTTGAAACTTGGCACATGTGAGTAAGGTTGACCTAATTAACATATAAAAAGTTGGCGTGCATATCTTGTACGCCTTTGACATTTTGACACCAAAATGACCATCAAATTATGACATTTCTGTGATTTTTCAGTAATTACTCTAAAACAGTTGCCTATATGACAAAAAAGTATATAAACTAATTTGTAAAAAATAGAATTTAGTATTAAAAAAATTTGAAGAATGTTTTGTATTTATAATACAGATGATAATGATGAGTTTAATTACAAAGTTTTGTTAGCACATTATAATTAATAAATATAAAGTCGACATGACTACAGTGGCCTTATCAGCTATTTCAGTACCAAAATGGCAAATGGATCATAAAATCGGGTCGGGTTTCATTAATTACTTATTGTGTCATCATTTATCATTGCATCTGTGTCGTTTTCTTCTTGGAAGGTATCTTCAGCATCACGTTCGGAATATGAGCATTAAATACCATAACAGGAAGCGCACACAATAAAGTAGCTAAGACTAGCTTTTGCACGTCCACAGATTTTAGCATAAACATGCTTAACAGTTGCACAAAATAAGTTCCATGATCTTCATTGGGACAGGTGTATCTGTAGTTTGAATGGGAAGAAGATAATTTTACACTATTCTCCAATTCCCAAATAGTGGGAGCACCCAAAGTAGGAGGTAGTCCTGAGAGAAGCACAATATGATTTGCACAGCTAACATGTTTATTGAAACAAATGAGATTTCTACTTATTCAGAATTTTTACCGTTTTTTGGAGCACTGCATGGTGCTGAAATTAAGAGATCACCATCCCCTTCAACGTCGTCTTGAGAAGACAAACGGATATTAAAAACAAAATGTACCTATACAATATAAATAGTCATAATTTTTTAAGATGAAGTACGAGGGTTATTCGGAAAGTAAGGTCCGATTTCGTATAAAACATAAACCATCACAGTTTTTTTCAAAAAACTATTTTTTTTTTAATTACTTACATGTTTCTCTATTTTTCTACATAGTTTCCATATTTGTTTAAACATTTGTCATAACGTTCTACAAGCTTTTGTATGCCTGAGTCATAGACGTCTGCCACCTGTGAGGATAACCAGTCTGTAACTGCTTCTTTCACGTCTCGTCCCCTGTGACAATCTTCTCTAAAAATTGATCACCTTCCTTATGATATCGGTCCAAAAAATCAACAGCACAAGCCATTATTTTCATTTGGTGTTCCTCAGCAAGCAGCCTGGGAACCCAACGTGCGCACAATTTGTGAAAATGCAAATTTTCAGAGACAATTTTGTGCAAAGTTATTCTACCCACGTTCGGAAATTCCAATGCTAAAGTTGCAATTTGAATCGCCGGTCTTCACGAATCTTTTCGTCCACGGCTTTGACCAAATTTTCTGTGATCACTGATGGTCTGCCTGATCGCAGTTCATCATGGACATTTTCCCGTCCGTCCTTGAAAGCTCTCACCCACTTACACACTTTGCTGTCACTCATCGCATTGGGGCCATACACTTGACTTATCTGTCGATGAACTTCCGCTGCTGAAACGTTCCTTGCTGTCAAAACCGAATCACTGACCGCATTTCACAGTCGGCGGGCTGATCAATTGTTTTTAAACATTTTGAACTGACACTGCAAACAGCACACTACAACAATACCAATGCAAATGGCGTCATTTGACGAGTAAGGCATGCCGGGAGTCGGTGCTCATGCGCGTTACAATGTTCGCGCGATATTCAATTAGCTACGGCGATTCGGACCTTACTTTCCGAATAACCCTCGTATTTCTTTTTTCCGTTGCAGTAAGTGTTATCACAGCCACTGCTGGCATGAAGAAATAAAATACTGTCCTTCAAATCATTCAGTGTTCCTGAAGATTGCAAATCTTGTGAACTGTAAATTCGTGACTTCGTTGTGTCATTTTACCTATTTCGCAGTAGTTAATAGAACCCGAACAGATATCATGATCCAGCTACTGTTAACAGTTGGTAACTGTGTAATAGCATTGGAATGCTTCACAGAAATATAGCCAAAAATGCATTCCTCAATTCTGTGTAGGGATGATATTCCAACTTAATTAGCCTTGAAGCAGATTATCCTCACAACTAACAAAGCCGCTTCAAATCGAAACCAGATCTTTCAATTCAGACATGCAGTTTTTAATGCGGACTGTCATTTGGAGAAAGGTGAATTATTAGCACAAACATATCAATTTTCTGCCCAACTAAGAGTACAGAGGTGCCTTGTTGGGATTCTTTGGCGACAGTTTGAACAACATGGAGGTCAGCCTTCAAGCCAGCTTCCAGAAATTTCGCTGATAGCTGTACTGAGTCGAGCCTCGTTTTTCGTATTTCCGAGAAACTTACATTGAGCTACAGTCACTATTGTATTTTCATCGGAAATAGTATCATCTTGTGCATTCTCCTGATATTTCCTATTGCGTCGACGGTTCTTTGTACGTGCACTTCATGAGCAGACATCAAAAACTATAGCTCAGTTTTTGACCATATTTCTTTCTTAATTATGTGGCGAATATACGTATTATATTTCATAGTATTTAACATTCTGAGGCCAGTATACACTGTGTAACAAAAAGCCACCATCTATTGTATACGCATATTCTGCGGGTTTCTCTATTCTATAATCAGCAGTGTTAGACAACTCATAGAGAGAATATTAGGCTGTTTCCGCATTCCTCCGTCCAAAAGTGACACTGGGTATACAGAAATCACCCAACTCATGGAAGAAACATTCTTGTAGTTCCTCGTGCAATATAACAATGCATATTATTCTACTTGAACGATGCCTCATCTAACGTTTCTCTTTTCAATTTCAAAATTACACTTTGAAGAACGGAATAAGCAAAAGCTCTTGAAGTAAAAAAATTTCAGCAGACCGTAAAACTGGAGGGGGTTGCACCTGTTCAAATCATCTGCGATGCACCTCATATTTGTGTAGTCTGCTCGACACAATTTTATTTGAAAGTTTACTGAAAGCAACGTCTTAAAAATGTGATATTTTACCATCTCCCCGTGCCCTACTGGGTCCCATTATTCTTGGCATTCCTCTTCCTGCAGCTTGTTTGTGACATATAAAACAGTTTATCTCTCAATCCACGGTAGATACTTACAGTGGCCCTACCACCAACATGCATTTGCCCGCACGCATACCATAAACTAGCCAGCAGTTCAGCCAGTGCAGATACATACTAGGCACAGTAGAGCAGTTGGTTGTGGATAGTACAACGCGTAAGGAAGAATGGGCCGGAAAGGCAAGGAAACAGAGGAAGGAAGACGAATCGTAGTACGTCAATTTAATGGTGGTAAATCGTATAAAGAAATAAGTGAAATTATCTGCAGGCCTATCACAACAGTGAAAAGTACTATATAGAGGTTTAAACAAACAAACAAATTCCGAAATACTGCAAGGAATGGCCATCCGCCTATCCTGACTGAGACAGTAAAGAGGCATATAGACAGAAAAGTTAAAAAAATATACATAAAAAAATAAAAACTAAGAGCACCGAAAATTTAAGTAGAGGTCGCTAATTAAACAGGAAAGAGTGTTACAGTGAATAAAGTAAATACGATCCTTGCTTTCATGGACGAACAGTACGTAAGAAAGCCATATGTAAACTAATTGAATAGAAAGAAGTGAATTGCGTATGGAAAAAACCAACAGAAATAAAGACGAATAATTTTGGAAAAAGATAGTCTTCATGGACGAAAGTAAATTTAACATTTTCAAGTCCGATGGGAGAGTGACAGTGTGGAGAACAAAAAATAGTGACATGGAAGAAAGGAACTTGACTGCAACTGCCAAAATGGATGGTGTTCGGTACAAGTTTGGGGATGCACGAGTGCGAATGGTGTGGGGGACTTGCAGTCAATTGTAGGTAACACGGACCAATATGGCTATCTGCAGATTCTGGAAGACCATCTTGCCAAAAATGTGGAAGATATGGGCCTGACTGGGAACCACATTTTTACTCAGGGCAATGTCCCAAAGCACGCGGCTCATGATACCAGAATGTGGCTACTGTATAACACCCCCGCATTACAAGCAGACCCCGCCTCTGTCACCGGACATCTATCCAATCGAGCACTTGTAGGATCTTCTGGACCAAAAAGTAAGAAGGCCCATTTCCACCAAGCATGATTTAAAGACAGCTTTGTTGGAAGAATATAGAAAATTTCCAAGAGAAACGACTGAAAAGTTGGTGAAGTCGATGCCACCTGGTAGAGGTTATTGAAAGAAAAGGTGGCCCTACGAAGTACTGAACGCCAAAAGCTGTGTTGAAATAACAAGAAGGCACAGACGAATACTTCTTGGAGGTAACACTGAAAACTGTAAGGTTGTTTTGTTAATTAACTCAGTAAAATGTGAATCGTTTTTGTTTGCTTTTTAATATTATGAGTTATATTTATTATAAATTCGTACCACCCTGTCTTACCTACATTTTATTTTTAATAAATATTTTCAATTGTGTAATTACAGAGTGACGAATACTTATTAGAGCCACTGTATGTGTTACTAAAACCAAACTGATCCGTCCGTACGGTGTTCAAGAAGCACTGAAAAATAAAATTAATAAATAGAAGCAACTGTTCAGAAGTTAGCGAAAAAAAATCACAAAATGCCATGAGCCAACAATTATTTACATATAAACTGTCCACGGTAAACTGAGCACTTTTGAAAGCCCTGCTTAAGATCTACTTGTAGTCACATTTTGTATTCTTCCCCCATACATAAAATTAACATTGCCATGGGCCTGGTCACTTTATTCATGCATAGGTCAAATGAAATTGCACAATAATTACAAAAGTAAATATTTTACAACTTTGCTCATTCTTGCATTACATGCACTAAAAAAAACCGGAAAACAAAATAAATAATATCAGTATTCACAAATGTTTACCTAATACTTTTAATTTAACGTTAAGTCATGGAACTACTTTCTCTCCATCGTTATCAACTTTACTGGGCGCATGCCAATCAATGTGCACTTTTTTACAATATATGCAGTTACCATTGTCATCTGTATAATATAACTTACTGTTACAGGCTCGCGAGTGAGTAGAAGTGAAGGACAGAGTAGTTAGATGATTTATGGATGCGCGCGAATCATTTGCAACCAGAGATGCAGCGGTTTTTCACAAAGGGTTGTTTACAAAGCGTGCCTGTTATGCCTATCAGGGCGCGTGCTGCTCCCGACCTTGGGTATCGGGTGTCTTTGAGACATATGAAGAATGCTCTGGATTACTGATCTTGTTGCTCTCAGCTAGACTCGGGGTGCGACGAACCTTCCAGGTCAAGGCCACCGGCTATAAAAGGCGTGTCGGGCCTCCGAACCGGCAGTTGTTGAATGGATGAGTTTCAGCGATAGGCGACTAGCGAGAAGATAAGCGCGCGGCGTGAGAAGTGTCCAGCGGGAGGAAAATCTGCGACTGCGAACATCGGAGCAGTGAAGCGTAAAACTGCAGGCTGGACTATTGGACTGGGTGCGTGGGTGAAATACATTACAAATGGTGGCAACAGATAGACAACGTGTGTTACTGACGAGTATGAGTTAATGGACAATAACCACAAACAGAGACATAAAGGACATTAATTAGAGTTGAAATAGTAATTAAATATTGCGCATATTGTGAAATAAAGAGAGCAATAGTGAATACAGATAATTTAGTGCTGTAAATAATAGTTGTCTGAATAAATTAAAAATCAAATTTAGTTATTTATTTTTATTAAGACCCCCCCCCCTCCCCAACTCACCTGGAAATTCATCTAACAATACAAAAAAAAAATTTCAAAATTATTTATATTTTTATAGGAAATTTAATTTTCTACAAAGCTATTCATTTTTCGTCACACAGGAAACTGTTCAGGAGTAATTACTGAAAAACATGAGAAAATGCACGATTTGGTGGCGAGTTTGATACCAAAATTGATGGCGCGTACACGATAAGCATGTCAACTTTTCTTTTGATATGTTGATTACGCCAACCTTAGGCTATCTACAAATGTGTCGAGTTTCGAAACTTATCTATCACAAATGGCGGGGGAAAGAAAAAGTTTATTTTGACTGAACTAATGATGAAGGACTCTCGCAGGGGGGCGGGAGGGGCGAGTCATGCCGTGGTGTCCCATCCACCGCTGCCCGTCAGGGGATACGCGACGCCGGGCGGGGACGGAAGGTGCGTGCGTAACAATATGGTGAAAACAAAACTGCAAAGGCTTAAATAATTGGTTTTTATCTTTTCAGGCAAAAGTTAGTATTCCCATGATATTTATTTGCTAAGATACGCATAAATGCGTAAATAAAGAATGCACATAAAATAATCCCAAACTCTTAGAAGTCAACGCACGGCATATCAAGACTGAGTTTTCCTTCACTTTCTCGATGTTCTGGTCACGTAACTTCGATCAAAACGCATTCTGAATGCCAGAGTTGGGCTTAGGTGAACTGTTAAATTTTGAGATCGTGAATGCTGATTCCCAGCTGTAGCATGTAATAACACTACTGATAACCTTTATGTAGAGCATTTTCAAGTCAACATCATACTGCATTAAACAAAATGGGAATAGTTACAAAAGTAGCTACCACACGTTTATATGTACATTGCCGAAAACGACGCGAATGTTTCATCGCGTTTGGCAAACATGCGGTACAGAGAAGCCAGGAGAGGGAATCATGATAAAACTATTAGCCAGAAAAATACCGTAATTTTAGGACCTCGAATTTGGCTGCACGGGCCCCTTCAGAGAAGGCAATAACCCCATTAGCACCACCGACTCTTCCAACATGCAGCTATAGTCAGTTCATGACTGGAAGAGACTTTCTTGAAGCCCTGCTAAAGATCTACTTTCAAGCCCATTTCGTATCCTTCTGCCAAAGGGTAAACAAACATTGCCATGTGGCAGTCACATGGCAATGTTTACATGCAATGTTTACATTCCACTGTGTGTGTGTACATGTGTTCGTACATGCACGTACCCATCATAAAAGTAATGTATATATTATTAATGGATATTCCACAAGCGTAAAGTTTTTAATCTTGAGGATTTCACACAAAAGAATATGTGATGCAAACGAAAAACATTTCATTATATAAACCCAAAATGTGAGTATTAAAAATGAGATGTTTCGTGTGCGTGTCTGTCTCTCTCTCTCTCTCTCTCTCTCTCTCTCTCTGTGTGTGTGTGTGTGTGTGTATATATAGGTTTGATTTTGACTGGGGGATTGGGTGGGGGAGAAAAACTTTCACTTTGATTACATATTATAGACACAATACTTTGCAATGAAATGTGTCAACATTCAAGGAGTCCATCCAACAACATTAACATGGCAACGCCAATCTCTCATAAGCCCCCGGATGGCCGTACTGTAGAGAATTTGTGCGATTCTTGTTTAACCTAATATTTCATTTATCGGTTTTTTTATACTAATATCAGCTCTTTATTATTTGATTTTTCATAACGTATGACTTTAATTTGTGCTAACCTTCTCGTACAGATTCCTTTTGCTTTTGAAATCTGTATAAGAGATTACTCATAGTGCGTTCTAACGTGTTTAATATTTTTCAAATTTATTTCAGGTTTGCTTAAAATTTTATTTACTGTATTTTACGTTGTATGTTGCGGTAGTTTTTGTGTGCAGTCATGAGTTCTAGCAAGGTGAATAAAAGAGAAGTCACCAACGCCAACAGGACATCATTAACCTCACCGAATCGTTGTATTCACTAATTAGGCGAGGGGAAATGAAACCCTGCAACGTCGCGGAAAGAGTGGCAGAAATGTTGAAACTCTCCAAATCTACAGTGCTAAGGTATGTTAAAATATCTGTAGTATTAACCATTGCGTTTGCAAGTTGTGTGTGTTAAGATCAATTACGTTGGCCCACGAAATGTGTTTACAAGAACATAAAGAAAATTTGTTAATAACTTGATAACGTCGTCGAACGTTGTCTACGTGTATTTTTAACGTTTTATTTTGGTAATTATTAAGTTTATAGGGTTTCCTGTAAAAATAAAAATAATTCATTGAAAATCTTATATTTCCACTCTGCTAATGATGCAGAACACGAATATACGAGGGGCATTAACGTCCGACTAATTTCGTAATATGTGCCCACCTAACCTAACAGAACCTAACCCCACGATGAGTGAATCACTATTTTACATTTTTTAACTAACCTAGGATTGTAGGGTTATATAGTAACCAATACCTGCCACCTATTAAACTAACCTAAACTAACACACGGCAGAGCATATCACATTGTCACACATCATTTGTAAACAAACCCTTGTATGTTTTTGGTATCAGTAACTGTAGTTGACCCAGTAACTGAATTATGGTCCTTTTTAAATTATGCAAATTAGGTTGGCTATGTAGCACTGAAAGTGAAAAATATGACACTGATAATTTACAATAACTAAAAGACAATGGCTGTAGAACAGTGGTGTTGGGGAAATGCATTAATACACAATTGTTTTCTTAAAAGATTATGACTGCGATTTCATCGATTACGATGTCCTCTCATGTTTAGTGAAGTGATACAGATATGTTTAATAGTAGGGGAAGTTCCAGTTATATCGACTGTAATCTATTTAGTGACGTATAACAATGGCAATTAATGCCGCAATGTAACTTATAAATACAAAACAAGCTCCTTCTTCAGAATCTTAAAATGCACCATCTCTCCATAACCTATATAAAATTAATTGACTATAACAAACTCACTATAGAGGCAATTTTCCTTACCATTGTCAGTTGTCTTTATAATAAATTTCCACTGTATATATTGGGTTGTTTATGAAGAATCCCTCGCAGGGGTACACAAATTCCAACACAAAGTAGTTTTTATTTTTAATTACACATTGTAATACCACCTTTTGGTTAGGTGATTCATACACTCACATTTGAGTCTATATAACCCTACAATCCTAGGTTAGTGTAAAACCCAACAATCCTAGGTTAGTTTAAAAATGTAAAATAGTGATTCACCCATCGTGGGGATAGGTTCTGTTAGGTTAGGTGGGCACATGTTACGAAATTAGTCGGACGTTAATGCCCGTCGTATATTCGTGTTCTGCATCATTAGTGGAGTGGAAATATACCATTTTCCGTGAAATTATTGTTTTTTTTTTTTTTTACAGAAAAGCCCCCTAAACTTAATAATTACCCAAATAAAACGTTAAAAAGACACGTAGACAACGTTCGACGATGTTATCAAGTTATTAACAAATTTTCTTTATGTTCTTGTAAACACATTTCGTAGGCCAACATAATTGACCTTAGCACACACAACTTGCAAACGCAATGGTTAATACTACATATATTTTAACATACCTTAGAACTGTGGATCTGAAGCGTTTCAACATTTCTGCCGCTCTTTCCGCGACGTTGCAGGGTTTCATTTCCCCTCGCCTAATTAGGGAATACAACGATTCGGTGAGGTTAATGATGTCCTGTTGGCGTTGGTGACTTATCTTTTATTCACCTTGCTAGAACTCATGACTGCACACAAAAACTACCGCAACATATAACGTAAAATACAATAAATAAAATTTTAAGCAAACCTGAAATAAATTTAAAAAATATTAAACACGTGAGAACGCACTACGAGTAATCTCTTATACAGGTATCAGAAACGAAAGAAATCGGCACAACGAGAAATAATAAAGAGAGGATATTAGTAAAAAAAAAAAAAAACCAGTAAATGAATTATTATTGGTTAAACAAGATAATCGCACCAATTCTCTGGCACGTGTGTCGACCACATCTCGCCAACAACACACGGAACGAAGGTTTGTAAACAAATGGCCGCTCTACTTTCACCTTGAGCGTGATCTTGTGAGTATGCAAGAAACATTGAAATCAAAGTACGTTAGCATCACGTCATTAATAATTGGCATAATAAGATACAAGTCTTTTCGAAACCCATTTGTAAGCGATAAATTAACAATTACGTTAAAACTTTAGAACTATTTCCTCTCTTTGTGCTGGCAACCTAACGGCATAACTGTATCCGCGCTCGCCGCTGTTTGTAATGTTATATGCATGTAGCTAACGGCTAGGGTGTTTTTTCAAAGGTTGATTTTCAAAAGTTTCTTCCAGTCGTGAACCGACTATAGTTTGGACATACTGTTGTCTAAAAAAAGTAGTGTTTCTAGATTGTCGACGCCACGAATCATGTGAAATTGACATGCTGGTTAAGTTACATTTCTTTGGCAATAATGAAAAAATAATTGCAAAGTGTGGCTATTTATCTGGTATATTTTGCCCTTACTGAGAAATTATAAACTTAATTGGGATGTAAAGGCTTTAAAAAAAGCTACAATTTAAAAACTGGAAAAATTATATGGCGGTGAAAAGTAAATTACCTTGTTCCATTACGATTTTAAGAGGTATACTGTCCGCGCACATTTTCTGTAAACATAGACTTTGTGTAGACTCGTCAAATGCACTGAACAAAGCCAATGTACATATATAGTTAGCACGCCAAGGCAGCGATTTAGCCATCGCGTGCCTATAACATTACAAGGCACGACAATTCGGACGTGAAGCCAAGTGTAAACACGTGCAGACTGACGTCTCTTCGTCTCTGTGACAACAGAAGAAAAAAAGAAACATTCTGGCCAATGATTGGAAGAAACGGGCTGCCTCTTGTAGGCACACAGCGAACAATACTTAACTTCTTAACACTAGTAGCCATGCGTTTCTCTGCGCCGAGTTAAGCCAACCTGTAGCGCCTATTACGTCATGACAATGGTTTTTCCAAACTGCTTGGAATGGCAATTTCCATTTTTAAAATTCGCACATATACACACACGATTTTCTGAGCACGCCATTTTTCGGAATATCTCACCATAACCAAACTATAGTTCGACAATAGAACTGATCCAAAATAAAAATTTCGTATTGAATTTTCATAAATTTTACACTTACTTCACTATATTCGAAATTAAGTTTAAAAGATCAAGAGATATTTCAAGCTACGGGTGCGACATTTCGCTACCTTTAACTGATTTAAAACCAAATACATCCGCTGATATAGTTGAACTGCATTCCAAAATTTGTTGGTATGTACGATCCCGGTCAGCGGCGATGGATTAAAGACTCTTTCACAATTAAAACTTTAGCATATGATTTTACTTTTTGACTTTAGGTACACTTATCATGCTGTTTCTTATGTAGCACGACACAATGGAAGTGAGAAAGTTAAAGTCAAACACTCTTGACTACGATTCCGATAAGTTGAAACCAAGCCAAACAACCATTTTGCAGAGAATAGGTCATACGTTAGACGGAAGGAATATCTGAATTGCTATAAGGCGATTTTCATTTTGACATACAAAATCAAGCTCGTGGTAATATTGTCTTGTCTAAATAAATAAATAAATAGTGGAATAAAATTCTAATATATTATTTTTAGAAACCATTACACATTCCTAATGATTTACATAACAAGATACGCATTTTTGCGAAGATTGCCAAACCGATTTTTAATTGTCAGACCTTAACTTTAATGTCTGTATTGTGTAAATAAAGAAGTGGAAACGTAAAGCCAAATGCTAAAGTTTTAAATTGTGTAAATGCCTTTTCTCCGGAGGGGTGCGGGTTAGTTTTTCTAAGAAATACATTACTTACATACAACATTACAGTATCTATTCGCAGTATCATCATACTTTTTAAATCAAACTTTGAAAAATCGCCCCAAACATGACGTGCTTGGTTTATCCTAAATATGTTGTACATGACAAGCATTTTAAACTTCTGTTAACATAAAAGTGTATTACTTTTGACTAAATTGACTTTTCACTCATATTTTATCTGTAAGTAATGAAATATATAAAGTTATCAAGAGAAAAATCTGAAAACAGAAATACTTAAACAACATAGTTTGCCTGAGCAAGATTAAAATCAAGAAATTACTGCTAAGCTGTGTTCTTTCCTACGGTCTAGAACAAAACACCTAGAACTCAACATTAAATGCGCAGCATTTTCCCATGAGGACTTTCCACAAGGTTGGATGTATCGTGCACGCCAACAGTGCCTGAAAATGCATTTCACTTTCTAACATTAACTACAAAACACTAGCCGACTAAGCTATTCTGGTTGCTTATCGTTAAGTAAGAAACACGATTTTTGCAAACAGCAATTCTTACAGTTGGTTCAGGATTGTAAATCCTGCTTTTTTCTTTCTTCCAACCCATTTTAAGTAATTTCGCCGCATGCTACTTTCATTTCTATCAAACATAATGTTTGTATTTCACGTCCATAAATTAAATTTATCCACTCAATTAAAAAAAACGCTGTGATTAATAGTACAAATAGGTGCATATTAACTTCACACTGTAATAAAATCTGTTTTTAAATAACGATTAACGTAGACTTTTTATTTTACGTTTATGTTTGAAGGCATGATATTATTTTTAAAGTAATGATTCGCCTGAGATTGTCATAGAAGGGTACACGAGCAGGTAAAACACAAAGACGCTTTGTTTAAAAAATAGCGACAACAAATACACTTTTTGGCCTCTATAGCGCATAATTCGTACAGTGCATCGGCTAACAGTACGTACTCAGCTACTCAGCTCGCCATACGTGTTGTATTAGTCATTAAATAACTGAAAAAAAAAACTGTTTTAATTGCATCTGCGATAGGCAAATGTTTCACACGTTTCGTGCTTAAGTAAAAACATGTCCACTGTATTTATAACAATCGTAATGACAGTTGCTCAAGTACCCCCATGGCTAGGTGAAGTTCTGGATGGCGTAATCTACAAATGTCATAAAAACTTATATTCGAATACACACGACAAACAAGTGGGTGGCACTAAAGCTGCTGTGTTAATGACGAAACCACGTACCATACAACTCAAAGGCAATAATAACACAGCAAACGGCAACACCCGCTGAACGGCAAGATTTCGAAGCAAGGCCCTACACGTCTGTCTCTCTGAACGGTGGCATGAAATGTTACCCTAGGACGGAGCGGCGACGGAACGTAATGGTTGTGAAGACGAGAATTTCAAATTTAGTCCTTACACACGTATAGTTCTACAGCCCCTACACATAACAGTTTTCGTGGTACCACGGATAACTACTTTTAGCTAATTAAAAATTAAACATCTACTTATTCAGCAATAAACGTAAATTGGCATGTAGACTAACAATTCATTACCTAACTGGCGACACGGTACTTCATGAAATTGTGATCTCAAATTTAGTCCAAAATCCGAGCTCTACACATATACTGTACATATGACAGACGCAGAAAGCCTGCCCGAAAACAGTTTCCCATATAAACTCAAAACGGCAGAAGTAGACTTCACGCAAATATGGTAGGCTACATTATTATTAACAACAGAGAAATGTTTCAAGTCAAATGTCAAGAAGTTTAGTGTTTTTTTTTTTTTTGGCGACGGGTACGCGATTTGTGACCTGTAGTAAACAGGGCACTGGCCTGATCGCCAAAATAATAAACGTGCGGTCTTGACTGTAGGCGTGTAACATAATGCAGCTACTGTAACATGTCAACAGTTTTTCCGATGTTCTTTCAGATGTTAATTAACATCGTTGAATTGTCCTTGCCATGTACATACAGTGGCTCACATTAATATTCGGCCACCTATGATTATCGCAGTTTCGTGGCCTTATGTTACATTAGTAATTAAGACAAACACAAATCATATTGCACAATCATTCTTGTGTGCTTTAAATGAAGTATAGCGGTAGCCAATAACGGAAATGAGCAATACAACTTAACAAACAACATGATTTTGTCATCCCATGCTGCATAAGTACGTCACTTTAATATTCGGCCATCACCATTCAAACACAAACATAATCCTCTTTGAAAACTAAGCACACAGTTTTTTAGTACCTGGTAGCATGGCCATTCTGTTTAATTATTTCTCGCAGGCGTTGTGGAATATTAGCAATTATATTCCTGGTACATTCGGAGCGAATCTTACTCCAACATTCCCTGAACCTTTTCTCTAATTCTTTTGTGGACCTCATTGTTGTAGTACGCAGTCTTCTTTTGAGTTCATCCCAACAGATTTTCTATGGGATTCAGGTTGGGTGACTGAGGAGGTGTATTAATGACTTTGGGACAGTAATACAAAAGCCAGCTATTGACAATGTATGACTTTTGTTTTGGGTCATTGTCTTGGTAGAACTTAAACGTGTTCCCAATGCCCAGATTATCATCCCTCTTGTGTAGGTGTGCTGTCAGGGTGTTGAGATGGTCTTCCTTTTTCATTGTTCCATCGACACGTACAGCCTCTCCAGCACCTGCTGTAGATATACAGCCCCCGATCATAATACTACCTCCACTGTGTTTCACAGTAGGTTGTATGTTCCCAGGTTTTAGCTCCTCATTTGGCTTGCGCCATACCGTTACCCTGCCATCTGAGCCAAACACATTCAATTTCGTCTCATCAGCAAAAATAAATAATTCCACCAGCTTTCATCTTTGTCAGCGTGGTCTTTTGCGAACGTAAGTCGTTACTTCTATTTGCCTCGTTAATGAAAGGCTTCTTTCTAGATACCCTGCTATTATATCCTGCTCTTCTGATAACTCGTCGTATGGTTTCTGGATGGACGTTCTTTCCGCATTCATTGAGTACCTCCGTTGTAAGTTTGCAAGCACTAATTTTCGAATCTTCCTTTATTTTCCTGATTACTAGACGTTCTTCTCTCTAGCTTAGTTTCTTTGGCTGTCATTTTTGAGGTACCGAATCTATTCTGTCTTCCTTCTGAAACCTTATGTTGTCTCCGACAGTGGACCTCGGCAGATTCAAGTGCTCCGCAATTTCTCGTTGAGATTTCTTCTTTGCATGATGAAAAATGACCAGCTGCCGCTGTTCAAACGTTGTATTCTTGCCCCTACGTCCCATTTTCCTGACTGAAGCAGCCAACAGAGCAACCAAATAGAACCTCTCAGCGCAGAGAGCGTGCAGGGAATGACACGAGGTACGAACGCAATGTGCAACGTGCCTTGTGCCACGCGTCCGCCACAACTGGCCGAATATTAAAGTGACGTACTTATGCAGCACGCGAGGACAAAATACTAAATATTGTGTTTCATTAACTTGCACTGCTCATTTCCGTTATTGGATACCGCTACATTTCATTTATAGAACACAAGAATGATTGTGCAATATGTTTTATGTTTATCTTCATTTCTAATGTAACATAAGGCCATGCAACTGCGATAATCATCGGTGGCCGAATATTAATGTGAGCCACTGTACATATTTTCGTCTGTTTTCCATACGGAATCACCTCCCGTAGTTTGGGCGTTTAATTTCCGAAAAATCTGTATATCAAAATTGCGATTCTCCATTGCTTGTACACGTACGCGCATACACACAACTGCAAAGGAAATAAATTGTTATTTCGCAAATTAAAGAATTATGTTGATCGATGGCACCGCATTCGTCTATTCTTGCGAGAATTATTGTCGGAAACGAATATTTAGTAATCCAGTACATTTGAAACAACGATAAAAATAATAACACGATACAGTTAACGGTGGTAAATATGCCTGCATATTAGTTTATAATTTTGTCGATTAGAATTTTTGCAACAAATGTTAAAAGAAGGGATTCACAAGAAACGATCAATCTATGTAACATCAAATATCACTTATGACGTTCACCTATCTGGCGCTTGATCTACGTAGCAGCATTTTTAAAAATATGTATCTTTTAACGAAACTAAAGTGTCTCCAATATGTTTATCTACGAAAAGAACACACACCCCAGACGAGGACAAAATGGTAAGTTCAAGACATCACGCATGCTGTAAATGCAATTTTAAAAGCCTCACACATCGTAAAAAAAATACTTTTCCAAACTGCTGTCTCTTAAAAACCATACTACCTGGCAGAGCGAAAGTAGGATAGGAGCCTATACTGAATTTCACTACAGACTTTCCACCAAAAAATTTGTAGGGTCGTCGCTTTAAGTTCCATATGTACGTGCAAGATGACAAAAAAAAACAGCACGCCAGTCCACAGCGTTGCACGTACCAGCGAAATGGCACTTTACGTGCGTGTCATTGTCGCCTTTGTCGCCCTTATCGCTTCAGCGCTTCGCTCCAGCCATTTCGCGAAGATAGTAACAGTGCCCATTTGTACAGCGCCCAAAGATTATGCAGTGTAAACACATAATGTTAGTTTCGGGGAACTTTGCGTGACCTAAGTTCGCAAAATAGCAGCTGCAAACCCGGCTAGCTGTCGCGCAGGCGCTTTCTCCCTGTTAGTTTTCCATGATATGCGCCCTCTTTGAGTAAACAATGGCACCGCCCATTACTGCCCTGCCTCGCTCACAATACTGGCCTTCTCGAGTTATTATTGGTGATTTAAGCTTTCCAGAAGAAAAAATTATGAAAATATTTCAGAAAAACTTCAGCTATTTACGTTACCCTGCAGAACAGACGTATCAACTGAACTATCAACGCGATATTAAACTGAAAATAAACTTTCATAATATTTTAAGTATAACATAACTATTTGTTGATTTTAGGATACTGCAGTATAAAGTAAACAACAAAAGGATTTTAAACAATTTCGAAATGTTTCTTGTTAAAAGCTTACCAGATAAGTAATCACGGAATCTAGAACGGCGAGTGAAACAGCTTTATAAACGTACGGAGGAATGCGCTGTGTTGGAGGGTTAAACACAGTTGTATCTCGTAAGGAATATTATATTATTTACATATTAGTCCAGAATGACAGGATGGCATAATACTCAGCTTGGGGTAGTTAAGGGTAAATATTGGATTTTTAACGAGCTTTATAACAGCTTGTGTGCGCGAAGTGTTAGCAGAACGTACTTAAATTCAAGGTCAGCCTTTGCGCGCCATCTTTGGAAAAAAATTTGAAAAGTACTTCAAATTTCAAAATTACAATAAAAATTTATTTGTTTTATACAGCGGTTACCGAATGTCCACTTTTATTTTAACTTAATTTTTAAAATATGTTATATTTGAAAACATTTCAAATGCAAAACATCGACTATTCCGATGCCTGTTAATAATCACTTCCTGCACGCGCACACGCGCACACACACGCGCGCGCGCACACACACACGCCTTACTATGTTTACGTTTTCTAGACGAACGCAGGCAGCGTTGCTGCGAAGCGAACTTAACTATATCGCTCCGAGTATACGCGCAATAATTGTAAGGGGTTTAAAAGGACTGAGGCAAGTGGAGGCACCATTGTGAGAATTAATACCATATTAAATAGTACATACGACCATGCCTGCCTAGAGTTTACATTTATTCTATAATTCGCTACAATGGACAAGTACAATGATTTGAAATTTACATCGAAAATACAGCAGGGCAGGTAAAATAAATCCGTGAGGTGGGCACGCTTGGTGTTACAAGCTGATGGTGGTAAAATGAGCACTTTTGAAAGCTCTGCTTAGGATCAACTTGTATGCAAATTGTATGTTCTGCCACTATATGTAACGTTACCATGGACCTGATCACTTTATTCGTGCGTCGGGCAAGGGAAACTGTAATTTTTTTAGAAAAGTAAATAATCCACAAATGTCTTTATTCTTACACTTAACTTAACTTTACTTAACACTTGTAATTTAACCTTAACACATGGGACTACTTTCTCTCCGGCGTTGCCAACTTTGCTGGGCGCGTGACAATCAGCGTGCCCGTTAAAATACATGCAGGTACGGAGCTGTGACATTTTTCAAAGATTGATTTCAAAAGTGCTCACTTTACCGTGAACAGCCTTTACCGAGCTAGACGTGTGGCTCGCTAACGTCGGCTACAAGCGCGTCTCCGCTCTGCACGAACAAGGTTACTGGAAGGGCCGTAGAGTGGGCACCTCACCTGGGTCGTGGCGCCTCTTCTTCCTCTTGCGGAGCTTCTTGAACATGCTGAGGCGGCGGCGGCGAGTGCAGCAGTGTACCGGGCGGGCGGCACGCGCTTGTTGTGTCACGCGGTCATGCTCCGCGTGCCTAGCTGCGAGTACTCGCGCCGCGGAGAAGTGACGGCCCAACAAGAGCGCCGTCTGTCTCCGGCCGCCACTCGTCGCACCATTATCTGCGACTGAGGATGCTGCGTGTAATCGCACCTGACACGGCCCCTGCGTGCGCGCATCTGTTGTGCCAGCTGTTACGTAAGCATGCCAGCAGCTCTGCAAGGATACCTCCACGCCTCAGACGCTCTCCAGAGCTTCGACAGCGGCGGTAATGGTGAGTACCAGTTACAATATTAAAATCGCACGGTTATGCACATTAAAATAAATACGAAGGGGGCCTGTCGATTACAGTGGTTACCGAAACACAACTACCGACTAATGCTCGAAGTTGGGCGCGAAACACAATTTGCCCGGCCTCCTCGCTACATGAGCGTGAATGAAGACTGCCTGGCTGTTCATGAAATACGTTGCAAAGGTTTGGTAGAAAACACGTGATTCGAAAAGGTTAAAAATTCTGCACTGGTGTCTAAACACGAAACGCATTTAAGAAACGTTTCGTGCCCTAAGACAAGATTCAAGCTACCATTTCAACTTCAAGGATTATTTTTATAATCGTTAAAATGTAAAACTGTTATTTCAGAATCATTTTAGCTGCTGCGTTTTCTGTATAGAAATATTCATAACTGCATTTATACACACATCATATATTTAGATTTCTTAGCGTGTAATGAAACAATAGCGCCACCGCTTAAGTCACGTTCAGAATCTCAGCAAGAGTCGCTGACGGGAAGACAGCAGACCAGTAGAGCGCTTTGCGAGTAGAGACGATGAGGGTAATGGTGATTGAGCAAGAGTCGGCCTTATGACACACGCGTTTCGAAGCCTCAAAGACGCAAAATACCTACAGGCAGGCGGGACCCTTTAGCCCAAGAAGGGATCTACACTTTCGGCATGGGGGAGGGGGAGTTGCTGTCACTTTCCCATTGTGCAGGTGCAGATCTAGACTTTCGATTCAAGTATGGGTTGGGGGCACACACTCGCCATCATTTTACGAAACAATATTAAATTAATCAAATAAAATCTGTATTTCAAACCATTTTGATATTCCCTCATTTCAGTATTAAAACATTCACAAGGCAGTTTCATGCCAATGTGAGTTTTTTTGAGAGGGAAGAAGGTTATGTTAATGTAAGGGCTTGGGGGAGGGGCACCATGTCCCCTGTGACCTCTTCCACATTCTGGATCCGCCCTTGCATAAGTCCCGTTTACACCGCAGCAAGCGAACACATGCGCACAAGCATCAACTAACAGACATTTTCACGGGCGTACACGGTATGCGAGCGCGAACAAGCACTCTTCGTCCGTGTTCCTTCAGGTTCGGTTCGCATCCACTGATGAACCGTACGTTGTCGGTCTTTCAGCGAATCATTGAAGGTTATTCGTGTTCTCTCATATTCGATTTTCGCACCTCGTTTACACCAGGGCGGAGCAGACGCGAACGCGAACACGAACGTCCCTTGTTTCGCTTTTTGATGCTCATTCGCCCGTTTTACCTTCTGTTCGCTCCCGGTGTAAACGAAACACGAACAGCAATGAAACAAACAGGAGCAAATGGTAGCTAACTTGTGCGAATGTTTACATTATGCCCATTCGCACGTGTTCGCTTCTGTGTAAACTACGCTTTACGTACACGGCAACAAACAGCAGCTCATGTAACCGCAAAGGTGAAAGCAGTAGCTGCCATTACCAGAAGTTAAACGTTAGCAGCAATAACTGCGGTATGGAAAGGAGATGGGCTCTCGTGATTACAGTGGACTCTGTATTCGTTTTTTGAAATCACACCGTAGGTGGGTGAGTGTATCTTCAGCGATAATCACAAACTCGGCATCCTTGTCACTTCAGCACGTCGTTAGTGAACAAGGCCACATCGTGCTACCAGACTGAGCACATGGATCAGAATCTATGTTCGGGATTGAGACTCGAGAAGTCTACCATCTTCGGGCAAACACGTACCTCGACACCGTACACTATTAGTAGCAGGCTAAAATTCATGTGAAAAAATCGATTCTCATTTATAGACGCTTATCTCGTGTGGCGCAGGTTCTTGCACATAATAACCAAACACACTTTTCAGACCCCGCGAGCGGAGGGGGGTGTGTGTGGTGTCAAAGAGCTGACCATGTTAAAAAAATATGAATGTCAAGATGAGCAAATATGGCATTTTTCTTACGCGTTTAAAGGAGATAGATAATGCCGGTTCAATGACAACAGGGTTGAGGGTGTGGAGTCCGCCATCTTTGGCAGTCACCTTGGATGTTATTAACCTCGGGGTGCCCGCCATCTTGCTTCCGGTCGCCATCTATTTTTATCTGATTCTGTTTTGTGTCCGCCATCTTGTGTTTTCTTATTTTCACCTTAAAGTTTGCCATTTACTCTCAAATTTTCCGATGTTCCCTCAGATATCATGTTTCCCCTAGAATGTCACGTTTCCCCCCAAATATCTAGAATTTTCCCTCTTAAGTCGTAGAGGATTCTCGTAAATTTGTTTCTCGTTTTCTCGCCACTGCATCCGCGAATCTGCCATATTAACACACTCCTAAAAAAACATCCCTACGATGTTGATGTGTTAAATTATTAGCCTATTCGGTTAAAAATAGCATGTAAACTCAGCGCGGTAAAAACTGCTAGACATTAGTAAAATACCACTCGCATTGAGCAAACAGCCACCAGTTACTACAACATAGGCCATCTTGAATGCTCCCAGGGGTTAGGCATTGGAGCCTGGTGGCAGGACCCCACCCTGGACTGTCACACAGAAGCCATTTTGGATGATGTTAGTACCTAGTATGACATCATGTGACTTGAACCTTTGCACCAATCGACCATATTTGTTTTGCCTTTCGTCATGTTTCTGGCCCGCCATTTTGGTTTTCGATTTCTCATGCTCTACCATTCCTTCTCATCGTTCGCCATTTTGGATTTCGTCCGACGCTATATTTAATATAATGGGAATACCAATGTGTTGGGAGGTTTGTAATGTTACTATAACACATGATGTATCTACAATAACATTTATTTTCAAGAAACTAGCTAATAAAATGTTAGGTATCCATATGTTTAATCCATATGTTTATATTTAAAGTTATATATTTAGTTTTTATTTTGTCATATTTTAGAACTTATTCATAAGTATAGCGAGCGACGTGTCTGCAGACTCGCACTGTTAAGACGAATTAGAATACGATGCAAGCATTGTCGGTTACCTGCCTGTCTATGTTATCATAATGAATGTTATAAGAATACCTCTGCATTGACGAGTTTTAAAACATAACTCTATAGTGCATGATGCATCATCGGTCACGAATTTTTCAGTACTTGTACGAATACGATGTTAAGTACTAATATATCTATAAACAAAAGCTTTATGTATTTAAGTTTTAAGTCTTAAAACTTAGAAACCTAAGTATACTGTATTTTGTATCTACGGTTGCATATTTATAAGCCGAATTCAACTATATCAGAAATATCGATTGCGAGCCTACCCTAACGCCATATTAGATTTAATAAGAATACCTATAACTCAAGGTTTTCAAAGTATGTTTGCACACAGTAAGAATAATCCTAATCCATAAGTAGTTTACTACATTATTCTTACAAGTAAAGCCTGTTTATATAGAAACATTTTTTTTTTAATTTTACGGTTTCTTTTATAATTCGTGTTTTATCCAAACTAAAACCCTAAGTGCGTCCTTGATTACAAGTGAACACAAACTGACTGGATTCGGCAGCTTGCTCCTCGGCCGACCAAAATTAACGTTTTTACTTCTTTTTTTAAGCAATATGTGCATAATGTAAGGTAGTCTGAGGTCTTAATTGTTTTTAATGAGAAGTGCAATTTCAAGATGTACCCCGACATAAGAGTAAATTAAAAACCAATTTCAAGTATTTCTGATATAGGATGCACGTTTTCCAAGATATTAGTAAAACAAGAAACTCGACCTTATATACCACCGACATAAAGGTCAAAATCCTATTTAAAAAATTGTATAATTATAACATATGTAGTAGGGTGGATCGTTGTATGTATGAAAAAAAATAATTATTTTTTTCGTGATGGGCTAGTGCGGGAAAGATGTTCCATTGACAACACGTTTTACATACAAAATATTTCGTCAAAATATTAATAAATAATACTTCCCCAAGCCATTTGATTTTTTTTACAAAAACTTGGAATTCCGGGATTTTTAATCTCCTGTTCCCAGACAAAATTTCAGACTTAAATCGAACAAAAGTATTTGAAATCGCATAAGAAAGAATCTAATTTGACCTATTACACGTTTTCTTTGCGATGTCTTGCATTGGGGAACCCCCACAACCCCGTTAATCCCATGCGTACATAACCTCAAATAGTACTCATTGAACTATTGTTTTGGTCGGACGCTGTCAATTTTTTGTAATAAGTTCGTTGAAATTCCTTGGTGTTTGTGATGACATTGTTACGGAGAGATGTTACATGTCCCATATTCGGTCATGCACGTGATTTACCTCTTAATACCTTACCAACATACGAGGACATTATGTTATATTATTTATGGATTAGTCGCAATAAATCAAATCAATATAAAGATTTTGTGAGTGATACGTGTGCAGAAGTCTTAGAAAAAGTGATTGAAAGGTGGCAGCTTGCATCAATACCAACTATAGGGAATCGCACTGCCATGAAGAAAATAAAGGCATATCACGATAAGTATAGGAATTTTTTAAAGCCATATAGTTCAAGGAAAGAAGTGAAAAGTTATAAGGATCTAATCGAGCGATTTGTGAATGATTCAAAGTGTCTTTTTGACATTTCAGCATGCAAATGCAAGTGTTTTGATTCGTGTCATTGTGAAAAACATCTCAAAGCACCGGTCAATGAAAGAGAGTTTTT
Source organism: Clitarchus hookeri (assembly GCA_002778355.1). NCBI lineage: Eukaryota > Metazoa > Arthropoda > Insecta > Phasmatodea > Phasmatidae > Clitarchus > Clitarchus hookeri. The sequence continues at coordinate 541,340 of NQII01000371.1, forward strand.
GGTGGATCAAAGGAAAGAAAGATGGCAATAGGTAATACTGATTTTAAAACGACCAGTAAAAATCAGAGACGTATTAGTCGCAAACGTAGATTTGAGGAATATAAAGAAACAATTACCAGTTCTTCAACCTCAAAACAGCCTACGCCATTAACCAGCGACGCACAACCCCAGACACTTCGACCCCAAACGACAACACCGCAGGCACCACAACAACGAACGCAACAACCCCAGCCATAACAAATTAATGACCTTGGTGCAATAGCCATAACTTTGGATAGATTTGGCGTTTCTGACAAGAGCTGGAGCTGCCATTGTTTCGGCAACACTCCAAAGTGTGGGGGTTATTTCGGAGGCAAATTTGTCCGACGTTGTGGACCGAAATAAAATTAGAAGAGCCCGTGAGAATCAGAGGACCAGTTTGACCAATGCACCACTTAATTCGGAAGATCAAAATTTTGGATTATACTTCGATGGCCGCAAAGATAAAACGCTTAGTACGAGAGATTCCAGGAGAAGGGTAATTATGGAAGATCATATAAACTAAGTTAAAGAACCAGAGACACTATATATTGGCCATCTTTCATTAAACACCGGAAAAGCAGCAATAGTAAGTAAAAAAAATAAAGGAGTTCTTAGACAGGAAAAACATTGAATGCAATAAGCTTGCTGTAATCGAGTGTGATGGAACTGTTGTTAATACAGGTAGCCAAGGGGGGATTATTCGAAAACTTGAAATATAAATCGGATAACCACTACAGTGGTGCATTTGCCAGTTCCACGCCAATGAACTGCCATTTCGACACTTGTTCGAGAAACTTGATGGCTCTACTACTGGACCTAGAAGTTTTACAGGACCTATCGGAAAAGCTTTCAAGGTTTGCGAGGAGCTTCCAGTGGTTCCATTTCAAACCATCCAGTGCACTCTACCTATCGTAACAAACAGTAAGGATTTGAGTACTGACCAACTGTACTTATACGAAATGTGTCAAGCGATAAACTCTAGATCGTGTTCCGAAAGCTTATCAAAGAAAAATCCTGGCAAAATCGTACATTCCCGGTAGCTCACAACTGCTAACAGAATCCTTCGTTCGTATGTTTCTTCCTCTGAGCCGACTACCAATTTGTTAATTTTAACGAATTTTATAATAAAAGTATATGCCCCAATGTGGTTTTCCATAAAAACGCAACCACTTGGCATTTATGGCGCTAGGCACTTACACAAGACCATTCAGCTTTCCAGGTATTTGACAGAAGATTTAAAAGCTATAGTTAATCCTGTCATACAGAGAAATGGTTTTTTTTTTTGGCATCCAGAGAATATTTTAATAGCCATGTTGGCCGATGAAAGCGAGACATTACGAGTTCTAGCCTTACGAAGATTACTGAAAGCACGACGAGCCACACTTTCAAACATCCGAAAGTTCGCGCTGCCTAAATTTGATTTTCAATCCAATAATTATCCAGACCTCATCAATTGGAATGAGATTATCCTAACTGAGTCTCCTCTTACGAAATTTACAAGCGATAAATTAATTTCACAGTGCATTGAAAATACAAGGCTCATTGACGAAATAATTTTGTCCAGAATCAAAAAGTTTCCTTGCCACACGCAAGCGACTGAAAGATGTGTCAAAATCGTTACAGAAGCTTCAGCCGCTGTCTGTGGCCCTTTAAGACGAGATGGGTTCATTAAAACAAGGNGTCAAAATCGTTACAGAAGCTTCAGCCGCTGTCTGTGGCCCTTTAAGACGAGATGGGTTCATTAAAACAAGGCTATAATCTCGACAAATAATGCCCGTTTTTAATACAAAAAGAGATTACAAAATTTTGTAATATTGCGTTTTTTTAAAAGAAATCTCCTTCTCGTTGTGTTATATTTTGTGTAAAAAAAACTGTGTTTTTGGACTTTTTGTTATTGTAACATCTTCTGTATGTAATAAAAAGTTAAATAAAAATACAATTTTGGTCTTTAAATTAAGTAAAACGACCCTTAAACGTACACTAGTTTTAGTGTTTCATAACGATCTTTCCAGTTCTTGGGGCAGTATAAAACAAAACAATTCGGTATATTTGTTACAACAGTTTTCATTGTGTTGGTATAGAGCATCTTTTCGCAAATGGCCCAATCAGAAATTCTGAAGAAAAAAAAAAGATCCCCCCTAATATGTAGGATGAAATAGCATAGTGAGAGGGAGGCTCACATTTCATCGTAAGAAGCATAGTTCTCGAATTATTAACACAATAAGAAAAATCAACCACATGCACAGCATATTCGCGGTTTCTTAATCAAACCTTGGGAAAACCACCCCGTGTATGACGTGCTGCGTTGTTTCCTACTGTTGTCATGTATCACAAGGTTTTGTATTGTGTTAACATAAAAAGAGCCTTATTTTTGGTTAAATTGGACTTTTACTTGCATTTTATCGATATATTATAATATCTCGTTTATAACTAATGTGAATAAATAGGTACCGTAAACTGGGGCTACTTTACACCTGCTGGAGTAACATTGCACCACCCAAAATATTTGCTTAGGTGTAATTTGGTGAAAGGGTAGCTAACATTACCGGTGCAGGTAACGTTCAAGTTTTAAAATAGCTTCTGTTTCTTTGCCAAATTGCACCAAAACAAAAATTATGAGTGGTGTAAAGTTACTCCTGCAGATACAAAGTAGCCCTGGTTTACGGTACGTTCTTATGCAAAATATTGTTTTACTGAGTGCGTACAAATACGGTGCGCTGTCCATCGGTGAAATTTTTCTAGACTCGATTAAGCTGCGTTTGCATGAGGCGGAGGACTATCCAGGAAATAGAACTTTAGCAGGGCTTCTGAAAGTTTGAAGTAACCGTGAATTGACTATATAATGACATGACGCTCATAATTATTAATAACTTTTGTTATTCACAGCATTCTAACTATGGGTATATTAAAGTCATAATTTACATGATAAATTAAGCTAAACTATCTATGGAAACGACTAATTTTATTTTTAATCATATTTATATGTATTTAAATGTTTTTAAAACTTGGTTAGTTATAGTGGTAATCATATGAACCCTCATATAAAAATATAAATCTCTTCAGACATGTATCGACTGTATTTTTTTTAACATAACATATCAAGACACTGCATATTACATGCAGCACATCGCCGGACACGACTTTAAAAATCATTCGAATATGATTAAAAATTTTGACTATACTCAATATGATGTCTGGTGCTTCAATTACCCAATTTCCATACTCGATTTTATGGAGGACATATATACATTAGGAAGGATTTTTTTGAAAGTAGGCATTTTAAATACTATATTTCCAGACTTGACACTTCGAGACCAATGCAAACATTATGTCACAACCACTGATTATGCACATGTTTACAAATAAAAGTTATGTAGTTAATACAAATTTATTTTTATTATTGTTTAAAAAAACTTGGAAACAAGAGTATAATGTAAGAGATAAGTACTGACAAATTTTAAGGGGAATATGAATATTATTTCACGAACGCTGATTACGCATGATTTAATAAATAACAGTTTTGTATTTAATTCATGTTTTTATGTAACTTTTAAAACTAAAAGTCATAAGCGCATCAAGCTACGTGTCTACAGAATCGTATTTTCAAGGAGAATTCGATTAAGTCATAACAGTCGATTACTGAATGCATAATTTTATGAATCCAAGTTGTGCATTTAATCTAATATATTTTATTTAACTTTTAAAATAAGTTTATTGAGCTACATGCCTGTGGACTCTTATTTTTACGGCCGATAATAATATGCTGTCAGAAAATGTGATTATGCGACTATGACCAGTGCCATATTGGATTTTATATGCATATAAATGTGTTAGTATCAAATACTAACGAGATACCATAAACTTTGATTAATCGCGCGTATTTGATGCCCTATTGAATTTAGCAGGAATATGCATGATCGTAGATTTTTCAAAATTAATTACGTAACCAGCACGAAGTCGCGAATACAGGACAGTGGTCGCCTTAACTCATGTTGTAAATATAATATGATAAATGTTAAACTTATACCATATCAGATAAATACAAAACCCAATAAGATGATACAGTGCATTATACCTCAAGGTCTTTTATAAGCCTGACCCACCATTCAGGAGCCTCTTGAGACGGAACCTTTAAATTCACACTATATCCAACACTCAAGACCTAAAATAGACCGCTATTCATTTTCGAAACATTTATGTATGGGGCACATGTTTTCAGGACTGATTGGTATATATCACAAATTACGTTAGGCACCATACTGAATTTTATTTTCATTACCATGCATTTATATCATATTCATATTTTGCTACAATTAAATTTAAAATGTGATCGTTATCCCAAATACAACAACATTAATTACAACATACACCATGTAAAATATTTATAAAATTAGTTTTCTTACTTGTTTAAAAAATTCCGAAAAATGTTAATTTATTTGCATATGGTTCTTCGCATGCAAGTAGTAATTTTAAACAGTAAATGCGTACTTGTTAATTTCACTGTGTTACTGAATTCACACATTGAAAAAACATACAGCACATTCATGGTTTTACTTATAACAAATATCGCGAATGTATCACTAAAAACCACGAAAACTTCATTACAGCTAAAATTATTTACTGTCAGCTTATCATAAAAAAATAACCTCGTACATCCCAAGAACTTTGTGTGTATACTTTACCCACGAAATTTTGCGTATATATTTTAACATTAGTTTAAATAAACGAATATTTAGTTCACACTACAATACGCAGTGTTAATACCAATCACTCTCTCCCATCCGTCGCTGCCAACGAACGTCACAGACGTGATCCATATGGAAACATATATGGATTTATAAGCTGTTCACAGAAAAGTGGGCACTTTTGAGGCCCTAGTTACTTTTTCCTTCCTACAATTTTTTTTATCATTTAACCACCTTTTAAAATAAATATTACTATATAAGTAATAAACACAGTATATATATTCCACCACACTCGTAGTTAACGTCTAAGGCTAAAATAAAATCTATTTTTTGACTATTGTTCCAAATGAGAGGACTTTCAAAAGTGCTCTATTACCGTAAATAGCATATACAAATTAAAACCGTGTACCGAGAGGAATAAGAAAAATGAGTTGGGGGAAAAAATATGTACTCTACATCACCTCGGTGTATGGATGATGCAGTCATGCTAATCAGGAAACTACTTATTTTAATAGCAGTCAGAATGATTCAAGCAGCAGCAGACATACGTACACTTCATTTCTCCCCAAAATAGGAGAAACAACTGGCTGGGCTGGCCATAAGGTTACTATCCATGCATTATTTATGATTAAATTTGTATACAAAACTTGTCCCAGCACGATCAAAAAACATTCCTTTGTCAAATGGTTCAAGGTATAGCAGTGTGTAAGGTCGGTACAGCTTGTAAGTATTAAAATTAGAATTTTACCATGCATCCAAGCCGAATGCATAATAGTTTTTCATTGTTATTAATAGGCCTATTACAAGAAATATTTTATTTGTCAACATACACCTTAAATGTACACATCACAAGTCCCCAGTTCAAATCTTTAGCTGAAGCAATTTTCTCTACTTCTTCATATTTGACATGATATAATTTGATATTACTATATTTATCTAACATATGGATTTTTTAAAGTAATTTACACGGGAGAGGGACGGAATTTGTAGAATCCTTTGAAGTATTCCAATCCAACCACCCAGCAGACGAACTAAACTCTGCGTACAAAGGATAAAAAAATTGAACAATATTTTGATTCGCATGTAACCACTAAACCTGTGCATAACCGAGGTTGTGTATTTATTTAAGAGATTCGCTATAGTATTAACATTTTAGTTTTTCATGTGCTTGCCATACCGAGAAGGCCCTTGCTGCCCTTTTAAAACCTTGCTATGAAAATATACATGTTCCAGCATGCATATTGTACCTGCATTGACCAGGCTGCTAGCCTACTCGCCTTCCCTCACACCCCTGCTCGGTCAAGCTGCTTTTGTTTCACGATTCTGAAGTTGCCCTATAAAAGAGTTTCTAGTACACAAAGCCACCCTTGTGGGCACGTTCTTTCTCCCATTATTGCAACCAATATTATTATTTACCATATTTATTTTATAGTGTTCTCTGCTAATTTTATGATTTCGCATTAAATTTTACAATAATTTATTTTTGTTTTGCTAAAAACATTTTTTTTACGCAGAAGTACATTTTCAGTATGTGCTGTTTTCCGCCGAATACAATTTAACATTATCATTAACTTTTTTTATTATTCACTTAGCAACAAGTAAAAGTTATTTTGTAATCTTGGCAAGTATCTCTCATATTTTTGGTGGTATGTGCAATGACGTTTTATTGGAATGAAAAACAAATACAGATAGTTAAACAAATTATATTTTATTCACAAAAACATATAACTAACAGGATGTTTGGAAACTCAATGCNCAAATACAGATAGTTAAACAAATTATATTTTATTCACAAAAACATATAACTAACAGGATGTTTGGAAACTCAATGCCCAAACTCCAGACATAGTTTATCTGGACCAGTCACAATACAAAAACCCTTTGCACGTAGATATATCCGGAAAAGTATTTTTACACCATTTAATTGTAATCAAAGTTGCGGCGTACAACGCTAGAGAACAGAGCAGTTTTGAATCTGTGGGTTAACCTTAAATTTGGCGTCATTTGACTGTACTATACCTTCGTTAAACCAGGTTTTCTTTGGGGAGAAATTATACCCTCATGGGTGGAAAGGTGTCTCCAAAAGCGGTGAAATATAAACTAGGGGAATAGAACATACCAGCTGCGCCTTAAATTTCACCGCAAGAAAAGAAAAGTCTTCACTCGGCTTCGTAGGTATTCTGGATTTAACGAAGGAATGATTACGAATTAACAAGAGGAATGCCATGTGGCTCTCGTTCAAGTCTGCTGACAACAGCAAATTGCGCAGGATTATATGCAAGCATACAGACTAGTCCATGACCTTGAGAAACAAGCAAACGGATGTTCTGGTGTGCCAGGGTCACATTATCCGATACTAAAAACGTACCAAGGACGCTTGAAAATTATTACAGATACCGTGGTAGTGAAGAAGGTTTAAGAAACTGTAGACATACCTAATCATGAGGGAGAAAATATTCTGCTCTACTTAACGGGCCGGCAGCCGCGAACTTCAAATGGGTTATCAATGTTAAACGAAATTCTTTCTCATTGCGTCAATTTAAAGATAACCAATTCAAACAAAAAACATTTTGACGCGACTTTCTCAGATAATATTTCTAAATAAATATTTTTTTTTTATATTTATTCATTCTTTTTTTTTTGTATGTAAATTTCAATATTACATCTTAGAAAAATATATTAAACAAAACAATCGGCAAGATGTCTTAACCCATTCAGACCCAGTGTACACAATTGTTTACACTACGTACGTGTAGGTAAATTTTGGTCTGTACTGCACACTGCGAAGCTCAGTGACCAATGATCTTACCTGTGTGTAAATGATTCGCAAACAGTTTCACTGTTCTAGATCATAATTGGTTCATATAACTGTAGCCGAACGTATAGCCTACAGCTCATTGGCTGTGACAACGAAACAAATGTTCCTTCGACTTAAGTACAGCACGCATCATATAATTATTTTTTGTAACAGCTGAAACCGTAAATTAAAGTGGGTCTGAAAGGGTTAACATAGCAACATCCCTTAAGAAATTTCACATAGAATACTTTTTGTTTGAAATAGTTATCTTTAAAGTTGACGCAATGAGAAGGAATTACGTTTAACNCAAATACAGATAGTTAAACAAATTATATTTTATTCACAAAAACATATAACTAACAGGATGTTTGGAAACTCAATGTCCAAACTCCAGACATAGTTTATCTGGACCAGTCACAATACAAAAACCCTTTGCACGTAGATATATCCGGAAAAGTATTTTTACACCATTTAATTGTATTCAAAGTTGCGGCGTACAACGCTAGGAGAACAGAGCAGTTTTGAATCTGTGGGTTAACCTTAAATTTGGCGTCATTTGACTGTACTATACCTTCGTTAAACCAGGTTTTCTTTGGGGAGAAATTATACCCCCATGAGTGGAAAGGTGTCTCCAAAAGCGGTGAAATATAAACTAGGGGAATAGAACATACCAGCTGCGCCTTAAATTTCACCGCAAGAAAAGAAAAGTCTTCACTCGGCTTCGTAGGTATTCTGGATTTAACGAAGGAATGATTACGAATTANCGCAAGAAAAGAAAATTCTTCACTCGGCTTCGTAGGTATTCTGGATTTAACGAAGGAATGATTACGAATTAACAAGAGGAATGCCATGTGGCTCTCGTTCAAGTCTGCTGACAACAGCAAATTGCGCAGGATTATATGCAAGCATACAGACTAGTCCATGAACTTCAGAAACAAGCAAACGGATGTTCTGGTGTGCCAGGGTCACGTTATCCGATACTTAAAACGTACCAAGGACGCTTGAAAATTATTACAGATACCGTGGTAGTGAAGAAGGTTTAAGCAACTGTAGACATACCTAATCATGAGGGAGAAAATATTCTGCTCTACTTAACGGGCCGGCAGCCGCGAACTTCAAATGGGTAATCAATGTTAAACGAAATTCTTTCTCATTGCGTCAATTTAAAGATAACTAATTCAAACAAAAAACATTTTGACGCGACTTTCTCAGATAATATTTCTAAATAAATATTTTTTTTTTATATTTATTCATTCTTTTTTTTTTGTATGTAAATTTCAATATTACATCTTAGAAAAATATATTAAACAAAACAATCGGCAAGATGTCTTAACCCATTCAGACCCAGTGTACACAATTGTTTACACTACGCACGTGTAGGTAAATTTTGGTCTGTACTGCACACTGCGAAGCTCAGTGACCAATGATCTTACCTGGGTGTAAATGATTCGCAAACAGTTTTACTGTTCTAGATCATAATTGGTTCATATAACTGTAGCCGAACGTATAGCCTACAGCTCATTGGCTGTGACAACGAAACAAATGTTCCTTCGACTTAAGTACAGCACGCATAATAGAATTATTTTTTGTAACAGCTTAAACCGTAAATTAAAGTGGGTCTGAAAGGGTTCACATAGCAACATCCCTTAATAAATTTCACATAGAATACTTTTTGTTTGAAATAGTTATCTTTAAAGTTGACGCAATGAGAAGGAATTACGTTTAACATTGATTCCCCATTTGAAGTTAGCGGCTGCCAGCTTTGTAGGCAGGGCCGTTAAACTCCTATCACCGCTTCTTCCTATGTTTTTTAGAAATCTCAAGCATAAAAGGTGACACAGATTTTGTTAATTCAATCAGTACCAAAGTTTTTTAAATATGATTCAGGCAATGATTAGTTTTTTTTGTCATTATCATTAAACAAGATTAATTAACACAGCCTTGATATTCTTCCCTAAAACTGCGATCGATCAAGCGGTTTCAAGCCATTCCCGGTAAGTCAACAGAAAATACGAACAAAGGAAGGAAATTGTGCTTCTCCTGAGGGGCTGTGGTTGCAACGCGATTATACTTGACTATCCAATGAGCATACAATAAAGGTTATCTTCTACAAAGCAAGACAAATAAACAACAATCAAACAATATTTATTCACTATCTCCAATATAATTATTTTTCACACTAAAATACATTCTCAATTTACAGGCAATATTTAAATAAGAAGGTACCCTAATCTAGAATGTCTATGTATTGTAACAATGTATCCTGTCCTTCCATAACTCCAAACCTAAATATCAGGGCCTCAACAAACATCAAAACTTCGTTTTCCAGTACTTCATAGTGCCTGTAACTCGTTCTTAAGTCGCTCTAATTTAAGTATAAAACATAGCAGTGAGTCGTAATATTTTACCCGAGGAAAGGAACTTGGAAAACGAAAGTTTTTCAACAACTATCAACGACATATTTTCAATGACTAGGATACTTCGGCACATTTGGACGAAGTACCGATAGTGATCTTTCGGCAGTGCTAGGTATTTCCGCCGTGAGTTCTATGTCGTGATTGCGTAATTCTGCCATTTGACCGAGCGGGAGGGGAAATCCAAGATTGCCGACGTTGATAAGAAATGACAGAGCAAGAGGTTGTCGCATGGCGTCATCCAAAATGGCCGCCAGCTATTCCCTTGTCCCCGCCAGGACGCCAGGTTCGCTAGAATCGGCATTTTGTAACTACTGACATCTCAAGCCTTGGTTGAAATGCAAACTTGGTTTGTTTGTAACAAACTGGTTTTAAATGTACAAAATATTCTAATTTATGTTTTTTGAAGTGTCTACAGGAACCACTATCTTGAAAAACGTTCAGACAGCTAAATTGCTTGGTATAAATATATATGAGAACTTAAATTAGAACAACCATATGACTTTTCTTTGTCAAAAACTTAATTCCCTGTGTTTTGTTGATGACACAAACTATGTGCTCGCATGAAACTGCAATGGCTTTATACAATACTAATGTATATTTACTTCTCAAATATGGAGTCATATTCGGGGCAAATTCTACAAATTGGATAAAAAATATTTCCATTTCAAAAGAGAATAATTCGAATTAAATTCATCATAAACAGAACACATTCATGTACTCGTAGGCCCATGTTTCTAAACAATATTTTAACCCTTCCTGGTATTTTTATTTGGGTTATTCTATTTCCTGTTAAAAACGTACATTGCACAAAATAAATGATGATATACATGGTCAATATACTACACTCAGTTATAAAAACCACGATCCCATTCATACATTTTAAATTAATCCTTATTTTGTGGGCTTGAAGCTTACAAACAGATTAAACGTAACATTTTTCACTGTTATGAAAAGTAAATATAGCAATGCATTTTAAAACCAGCCATAAAACTATTTAATTAATGTTTGTCCATATTTACTAAATACTTTTTTCTTATTTAAGAGTTTTATTTTGTTAATGTTCTGGCCTTGTTAATGGCTTCCCTGCACCATTACATTTTTAACTTGTTTGTTTATTGTACTTGGCAAGCCCATATCATTTTGTATTGATAAAAAGGGATGTTTATAAATAAATCAGTTAAAATCAATCAAAACCTGCAACATAAAGTACCGAACTGCACCCATAGCACGTGGACTATTTTGAGTAAGTTGCGTATGTCTTGTATGATTTTAAGAAACTTATTTCAGTGATGTAATATATATGACTGATTTTTTCAAGTATTTTAGCTTATGTGGAATATTACGTAAGCTATATTTCCATAACACACACACACGCACGCATTTTAGTCATGGCAGTAACTTCTTTAAACAACTTCTGAACACAGAGGTCGAAGTATCGAAATGTCGCGTTCAAAGTTCACTGCTTGCAGTGTAAATCAGCATTTAAGATTTTACAGATCTTCGCTTCAATTGCGATGCTACATCTGCAAGTTGTCAGGCCCACTTGGAAGAGTACCAAACGGGCCAACTGCACAGGAAATAATAATGACAACAAAGGCGTTTGTATCAAAGAGGAAACAGCTACCCACACTCACGCAAATATGTCCTACTTAAGCCTATCAAACAAGGTCAACTTTCCCAACAGCTTGTCAGCTGAAATCTGCGAACATGACATCCATCTACATACACACACACACACACACACACACACCCACACATCTAGTCTGTGCGCTGGCCTCTATTCTGACATAAATTATAGTTTCCAAAACTGGCTATACAACGTACTTCTGCAAACGAATAACTACGCGCGTATTTCTGCGTATGAATGTAGTGTGTATTAAACGAAAGCTTTAAGCTTTAAAATACATCAATGACCAAATAAACTCGACGTTTATTTCTTTGACATCACACTTCACTGTTATATGTAATAAATTGATAAGGACGAATTTCAAATGCCGTTTATGCTATAGGCTGTTCACAGCAAGTTACTTTTTCCTTTCAGCCATTTTTTATCCTCTAACCATCTTTTGAAATAAATATTGCTGTGTAAGTAATACGCACAGTGTGTATATTCCACTGCACACGGAAGGCTAAAATAAAATATATGTATTGACTATTATTCCAAATGAGAGGGCATTCAAAAGTGCTCACTTTACCGTGAATAGCCTATAGGAATGCTCAAGACTGCAGTTTAGCAATTTGCCGAAAAGTATCGATTTTCTCGGAATATTTTTTGTCGTCCGTCTTTCCTTTTTGCTTCGAATTTTTAGCAACCCTCTAGTGCACAATTACTAATGTTATAGGCTGTTCACGGTGAAGTGAGCACTTTCGAAAGCCTTGCTAAGTTTCTACTTTCAGCCGGTTGGTTGCATATCCTTCCGCATCTCAAAATAAGCATTGTCATGCGACTTTCAGCTGGTGTTTTTACCAAAAACTCAGATGTACACTGCAGATACTCATTAAAACTATAGTAATCAACACTACAAACGCGTGCACGTTAATTTCAGTAAATAATGTATGNCACTGCAGATACTCATTAAAACTATAGTAATCAACACTACAAACGCGTGCACGTTAATTTCAGTAAATAATGTATGTTTGTAAATAGTGATTGATGGTTGCGACCTTCTATTTAAATATAAATGCCGTGAAGTCTGGTCTAATCTGCTGAGGTAATTAGTTTTGTTAATGTTGACTTGGGCGTCACAGAAGAGTCCAAAATTTGTATAATTCCCCTTCCTCCCGAAATCCATTTTTATGCAGCGCGACGCTGTTTGGAACGCTCCTCTTTAAATATGCGTGCAAGGTTCGAATTATCGCGCGTCTATGAGTATCATAGGAATGGAGCCCTCCGAAAAAAAAACTACTATTTATTCTATTGTATGGCGGACATGTGTTAAAACCATCTTTAAATCAACGATGTAAGAATTATTTTTAATAACAATACGGGTAGAATTAAGAAAAATAATAACGTGCTATTTTTTTTTTTTTTTTTTTTTAATTTCTGCAGAATTTTACAAAATGGTATTCTACCACTGCATTCATTACAATCGTAACAATATTTGCCGACGTATCAAAATTCTTACTGGTACAGCATACTACTTCCGGCACAAATGCCTTACCTATTAATAAATTTAAAAAGATACTACGTGCAAACGAATGGCATGTAAGCCGGTGTTGTTATAATGTTACGAATGCCGAAATTAATAAGTTGTCAAACTCTGTGGCTAAACCAAATTGTTCCAAATTTCTACAGCATACTTTCACGGTGATATTTATTACTAAATGCAAGTTTCATGAAAATCCGATCAGAATCATTGTTTTCACAGTGCCTAACGGCGAAAAACATTTTACCTAACACTTTTATTCCGAGAAAATCACTTTTCTCTTATTAAATTAAAATTAGTACATCGATAATGAATGCAATTTCACCAGAATACATATAAAGCAACACCTAGTCGATGGCAATGCATATTATGAAATTCCATTTGCGCATTTAATGAAGAATTCAGTTTTCCTCAGATTACCTAGAATGAGCTTATTCGTGCTNATTATGAAATTCCATTTGCGCATTTAATGAAGAATTCAGTTTTCCTCAGATTACCTAGAATGAGCTTATTCGTGCTGGAGCTCGGAACACTCAGTACTTACAGTCACGGACAATAGTATAAGCACAGTGGTACAGATAAATTGGGTCAGATTCGCAGATGAATGTAGCCGAAAGCCAGAAAGACATCAACATATGTTTAATTTTGCCCAGTGAGGTACATGATAAGCAAAACCGAACACTTAAACCACGTTATTCACTGCATAAGACTGCATCATCCGTAAGAGCTGGACATAAATACAGTGATTCACAGTGACAGTGATACACCTATCCTATGAAATTTCATTGTTGTAATACAAGTCTTTCGGATATGAAAATTGAGTGTATTGGTGAATAAATGTATTTACAATCATCATACAANATTGTTGTAATACAAGTCTTTCGGATATGAAAATTGAGTGTATTGGTGAATAAATGTATTTACAATCATCATACAACAGATACAAAACGCAAATATCTTCACAAAATAATATATAAATTTATAACAAAAAACTACACATGCTTAGGTCAAGATGTAAACCACGATGAAAATGGTAAAGTCTGTATATTTCCTGTCATTGAAGGGCACGTGTGGACAGTTAGTACCTAGTGTGACGACCACAGTAATTTGCATCTCCTTAAGCCTATCAGTCATAGATCGAACCAACCTTTCACAATAAGAGGTCTCAATATTATCCCATTCCGTTTGAAGGGCAATTTTGAGGTTATTCCAGTTAGAATGGGATGTTTTCATTTAACACACTCCACAAATTGTCGATGAAATTGATGTCTGGGGACTGTGGAGGGGTATCGAGTACATAGGGGCAATTATAGAGTAACCACATACGTACCTAATGAGCCTTATGTTTCGGTCGTTGTCTTGGTATAACGTGAAGCAATCCTGCAAGCGTACTTTCTCTGCGATCTGTGTCAGTTCATTCTTCAATATGTCCAAATACATATCTTGATCCATAGTACTATATATTAAATGGAGTTTCCCCACACCCGAAGCCGCCATACAACCCCTATCATCAGGAACCCACCCCCGTGTTTCACCATGGGCCGAAGATGCATTTCTGCAAGCTCCGTGTTTGGCTTACGCCAAATACTGACCTTCCCATCAGATGCAAACAAATTGAATTTACTTTCATAGGTAAAAATTAGTTTTCCAGTAGTCAAAAGATTTATCAGTGGGATCTGTGGCAAACTGGAACCTGAGATGTTTGTTCTTCTTGCTGATATATGGTTTATTGTACACTACTCTACCATTGAAGGACTCTCCTCGCGGCTTCTGGGCAGGCTTTTTTCCCTGACATCTTCTGCTCCCTTGGCAAGTTTTGGTGCAATTAACGCGGGATTCTTCTTTATTTGACGTCGACTCCATTGCTCGTCTGATGCAGTGAATTTTATTCTGGAACCACGCTTCTCTTTGTTCTCTATTCTACTGAACTGACGAAAGCAACGAACTATATTTTGCACAGTATAATGATTGCGATTCACAATTTTGCCGATCGCATGCAGAGATTTGCCCCTTTGGTAACGCAGAATTACCAGCTTTCTCACTGCCACAGACGTCTGACCTCTTCCACGTACCATGTTGATCTACGAAGGCTTCCTTGAATGTAATGGTTGCTTTCATGCATGGAACGAAAGTATGCGTGAGTCAGAATGTGTGAGCCCGACATGGCACGTCTGGTAGTCCATTGGCGGGCATGTATTGGGCAGTGTGCCACTTTCACTGTGGCGTTTATATATGCGGTTGTTTTACGGTTTTCCATTTTATGCAGATATAATCATGGATTTTATGTGTATCTTTATAGGCCCTAAAAGCTGGATATGTAATGCATTAAATAAATTGGGTTACCAGTAATTTGCATTTAGAGGGAATATTAATTTCCAATCAAGCGTCAGTTCGTACTAGGNTTAAATAAATTGGGTTACCAGTAATTTGCATTTAGAGGGAATATTAATTTCCAATCAAGCGTCAGTTCGTACTAGATGTACCACGTTAACTGTGAGTCACTGTATAGGCAACATCATCGTATTGTGGCAAATTCATGTCCACTGTTCACTCCTCAGCGAATAACCTCTGTCAGTCTATTTGGCATTGAATTAACTAATTTTGCGGTAACATCGAGTCAAATGTTGTTCCACTCTTGTACAAGCGCCTCCTTTAATATGTGTTTTGCTGGAAATGTTTTCTGTCGCTCTTCTGCCCAATTCCTCCCAAATATGCTGAATGAGGTTCAGGTCGCGCGACTATGGTGGGGAATTTAACGCATGTTAACACAATTTCTGCACTTTTCTTGAGATTTTGTTGCAGAAGGTATTTGTAAACAAATCTATCCATACCATCAATGAAGGCCAGTTCACTCACACCAGATACTGCCATGCCCCCCCCCCCCTTATCATAATACCACCACCTTCATGTTTTACAGTAGGCTGCATGTTTTCCAGGTACCATTTTATATTTTGTTTCCACTATACCAGTATCTGCCCATTACTCTGAAATATGTTTAACTTATTTCGTGGGAAAATATTACCTTCTTCCAGTGAGTCTTTAGCTACATAGAAATTGGCAAACTGAAGACGTTTCTGTCTGTTAAACTTACTTACATATGGATTCTTCCATGGCACACAAGGCATGGTATCCATTGTTGTTCAGAGCTCTCCGAATGGTCCGAGGATGAACTTATTTTCCATGGTGTTCTTACAATTCCGCAGATATTTGTGTTACTGTACTCCTGAGATTCCTTTTTACATATCTGATTATATTTTTTCGCTACCTACTGCTTAGTTTAGATGGTCATCCAGTTCTCACCTTGTTGAGCAATGTCTTGTTTGCATGATTCTTAACATGAAGATCGATGATGATTTCTCTTCCTACAAGTGTCGCCTCCTTTCCTTTACGACACATTGTACTCACCAATACGTCCAATGTTTCTTTACGAACTGGTTA
>NQII01000371.1:559933-646882 GCA_002778355.1 Clitarchus hookeri
GGGGGGGGGGTCGGGGAGCTACTGAAGGGCAGTGAGTAGTAGGGAAATGATGAGTCTGGGACAACGGGATCTGGAATAGGCGCCAGGCGCCTACCCCCGCCATCTTGAATTTCCCTTTTTCTTTCAAAATTTCCTTTTCCCCCTCGAAATTGACTGTTTTTCGCTTAAAATTTCTCTTTTATCCCTCAAAAGCACCGACGCCCTCATTTTCAAAAACGGATTCTCATATTTGCAAAAACGATCCATTGGAAGGATTTGGGGGATCGTTTTCTACCTTCGACCTTGACCTTAGATGGAAAACAAAAAAATTCTAAAAAAATTGAAAAATCTAAAAAAAAAATTTAATTAAGGAAAACATTACATTGATAACTCCAATCACCATGTTGGATGCCAGTGACCTTGTCCCCAATAACCTTGAAAACAAACTCGAGAAAAAATTNATTGATAACTCCAATCACCATGTTGGATGCCAGTGACCTTGTCCCCAATAACCTTAAAAACAAACTCGAGAAAAAATTTTAAAAATCAAGTGAATTCATAAAAGTCTGCGAGCTCATTACATTACTGACAACGAGCGCCATTTTGAATCCAGGTAACCTTGACTTTCACCCATGAACTTGACCCTGTGCCCATGACCTTCAATAACCTTGAGCCCAAAAAATTGAAGCAAATTAAAAACAGAGGTAAAAATTACACAGATTTAACCCAACTGCCACCTTGGATCCAGGTGATTTTAACTCAAGACAACCTTGGATGACATTGAACACAAAAAATTCGCTAAATTGTTTTAAAAATTCCCCCAAAAAATTATAAAAACTGCTCAAAATAATTTAAAAAGATATAAAACTTTTATTTAAAAAAAATTTTAATTTATAAATATTAACATTTTAAATGTTTTGACTTAGAAGGGAAGAGGGACAGGAACCGACCAGCCACCATGATATGAGGTCACCCAACCGCCATATTGAATCCAAGTGATATTGAACTTGACCTTAAACCCAGACCCTGTGACCTTGCATAACCTTAAACCCAAAAAATTACAAAAATCTCCAAAAATAAAAAACTTCCAAGAATTTATAAACAAAACTATTAAATACTATTAAAAATGTATTATAAAAGTTACATTTCCAGATGTTCTCTCAGCAACACGTCCAGCAGACGACTGACCTTCACCAATGTCCCTCATTGGTTGATTACTTGTGCTCGCTTCATCCCCCCCCCCCCTCAAAGTGTTTTTTATTGGTTGATTACTCACGCTCGTTCGACCCGCCACCAATGTTTCTCATTGGTTAATTAGTCGACAGGCCTCCACCCCCCTCACCTTTGCTCATTCTGTCGAATGCACTCCACCCACCATATTCATTTTTTCGTTTGTCATTTGTTTATATTTGCATCACCTGGGTGATGCTAGTGTATTAATTATCGATTTCGCGACCAGACAAGTTGCCGATTTAGCCACCATGTTGGCTGTCGACCTTGACCCTAGGTGACCTCTGACCCAAAACATCTACAACAATCACAAAATCGAAAAAAAATTCCAAAAATCGAGGGAGAAATTACATTATTGACACCGACTACCATCTTGGATTCCATTTTCCTTAGTCGCCTTTCTATCATGATCAGTCATTCCTTCTCATCTGAGCTCCATCCACCATCTTGTATTTTATTCATTCTTTGTTATTCCATGTCAACCAATCTTAGTTTCCATCACTACCACCATCTATACATATTATAAAACTCAGCGTCTCTCTGTCTGTCTGTGCGCTTATCACTCGAGAACCGCGTATCCGATTTACTTTTTTTTTTATTCATAGCTATGTTCTCTGGCCAGATTTTAGTATATATTTTGTTATGTAAAGTAACATAAGGAATAAGTAGTGACGATAATAGTGAATAAAGTTGGAAAAAAGTTTGCCGCCAACACGCTCTCTTGCAATACACTGTCTAAACCGTTAAAGATGGAACACTATCATGTAGTAAACAATTGTGTAGAATAAAAAGACTTAAAAAAACTCCGCGGTAGCATATATCTAGCTATAACAGAGAAATTATAATAAGCGTTTTTACCATTTAATTCACNTTAAAAAAACTCCGCGGTAGCATATATCTAGCTATAACAGAGAAATTATAATAAGCGTTTTTACCATTTAATTCACAAGAAACATTCAATGACGAAGTTTTTCACCTTGCACTCATTAAGTGCAGACATTGCCAGGAAAAAGTATAAAAAGCATGGGCCTACCAATACCGGATAAAATAGTAGATTCAACAGTTAACAATGACATCAGGGAAACTTCATATAATAGATTAGAATTGCACACCACCGCAACGCCATGTTTCCCACATACTTCTACTCTTTCATTCCATGTCAGCCATCTACGATTTCGTTTGTTTAAGCTACCAGACGAGCCGATGAAACAAACATTCTCTCATGCTCTGCCATGACATGTTCACCATCTTTAATTTCGTTTTTTCTTGGTTACCTTCCTTTTATTCCCTATCATTCCTACTCGATTTAGTCACAGGCCATCATATTAGATTATATTCATGCTCTACCATTCCACCTCGATTTAATAGTCTACTGATTACTCGGTCCCCTCGAACCCCCATACTGGATTACATCACTTATGCAATCTTTGATTATAACATATGATCTTGTCCTTTAACCATCAAGAGCTTCCATTTAGTTCGTCATTTGTGTTTACTATAAAAATAACTGTGGTGTATTAAAGCAGGACCGGGCATGTAAACATTTATGTAAGACCTCTCTTCGCCATATACTGCACTGAAGCAGGTCTGGCCAGGCTCGACTCTGCCTTCGTCCTCCCCTCCCTCCGCGTCTCAGGGTCAAATTCCTAACACTTCAAAATCCAACATGCTTAGAATGTATTACAGTATTAATATACGCTTTGGTACATTATCATTGTTGATGCACATCCAGTGATTGGCCTACAAAAGAAACCTTGAAGCACTAACATTCAAATAATCATATTTTTCCCACATCATCTCATATATTTTTATTATCATGCTCATTTACAGTATCGGCTTGTAGTGGCAAATCTGAAAACCAAGGCTACCATATTCCCTACATATGGGGAAGTAGGCATGCTAGGACAAAGTACATCAACACTAGCGAGAAATAAAGCACTTTTGTTTATTCATTGAAAACACATATTTTTTACTCACATCAGACTACAAACATAAAAAAAAANAGAAATAAAGCACTTTTGTTTATTCATTGAAAACACATATTTTTTACTCACATCAGACTACAAACATAAAAAAAAACAGAATCCACACATTCTCCACACTACACATGCTGGTCTTTCCAGCAACATGCTCATTTTTCACATAATNAGAAATAAAGCACTTTTGTTTATTCATTGAAAACACATATTTTTTACTCACATCAGACTACAAACATAAAAAAAACAGAATCCACACATTCTCCACACTACACATGCTGGTCTTTCCAGCAACATGCTCATTTTTCACATAATNAAAAAAAACAGAATCCACACATTCTCCACACTACACATGCTGGTCTTTCCAGCAACATGCTCATTTTTCACATAATTAATATAATCTGCTTATACGCAGCTCGAGACAGTCTGCACTAGCAAGCATCCACCCTGAACCCATAGCTATATATTCTTCTTCACGACAAAGTTTTTCTTTCAAGACCTTTACAGCCTCTGGAATGCTATAAACGT
This sequence comes from Clitarchus hookeri, assembly GCA_002778355.1. NCBI lineage: Eukaryota > Metazoa > Arthropoda > Insecta > Phasmatodea > Phasmatidae > Clitarchus > Clitarchus hookeri. The sequence goes on from NQII01000371.1 coordinate 563,647, forward strand.
TGTACAATGCTTCATTTGCAGTCTTGAATGCCCGCCGGCTGATTTCTTCATTCAAAGGTTGCGGGCTTTTCATAGGTACACTCCAGCCAAACATTATATTTTAGTGAAACCTTCTTCGACTTCTTCTTTTAATTGATTGATTATCCTTTGCTTAATATGGTCAAGGTATGTATATATGTCTTTCGTACCAACAAAGTAATCTCCAATTACATAATCATTTTAAATGCCCTTGAATGCTGCAGGAACTCTGCATTTACAGTTCTTGATATATCTCTTCCGATTATTACCTTGTTTTAACAGACGTTTGCAGTTAACATATTGCTGCATAGCACAGGAAGGACCCTTCACACAATTAGTTCTTTCGTACTTCCTTGCTCCTTGGCTGTAGGCAAATATCTTGTCACAGTAACAGCAACGAAGCCTTGACGAAGTCATCGATGTCTGCACTGCTGTAGGTGCTCCATCCGAAGAAGTCGATGGCGACACTGCTGTTGGTGACCCATCCGAAGAAGGCGAAGGTGCTGTTGGANAGGTGCTCCATCCGAAGAAGTCGATGGCGACACTGCTGTTGGTGACCCATCCGAAGAAGGCGAAGGTGCTGTTGGCGTCATGCCTGAAGAAGTCGATGGCAACACTGATGTAGGTGACCCATCCGAAGAAGGCGAAGGTGCTGTTGGAGTCATGCCTGAAGAAGTCGATGGCAACACTGATGTAGGTGACCCATCCGAAGAAGGCGAAGGTGCTGTTGGAGTCACGCCTGAAGAAGTCGATGGCAACACTGATGTAGGTGACCCATCCGAAGAAGTCGATGGTGCCTTCGGCGTCATGCCTNGCCTGAAGAAGTCGATGGCAACACTGATGTAGGTGACCCATCCGAAGAAGTCGATGGTGCCTTCGGCGTCATGCCTGTAGAAATCGATGAGGGCATTGCTGCGAGTGACCCATCCGAATAAGTCGCTGGCACTGTCAGCGTCATGCTCGAAGAAGTCGTACTGCTGTAGGTACTGTTGTTGGACCAGCAACCTTTGTCACCACAATATTTTATAATTTCTGTCACAAGTTGAGACAATGTATCTTTCACGTAAGCTGCTGTCAAACCAAGCCTCACAGCTGACCCCCAACTGCTTATAATATACTCATATGCAAGCCATATGTTGTCATGTTTACATTAAACCAATCATATTACATCAATAAGACATGCGGACATCAACCAGCCAATCACCGAGTTGCCACGTGATTGAAGCTGGCCAATAGCATGCAGGCATTGAGACATCACATTCATGAGTCAGTCTACTGGGGTCAGTCTGCCTGCATCACGCTCCTAAAAACTAGAATAGTGCGACCTTGTAACTCCTACTAACGGCACAGCGGTCGGGGAAGGAAGTCGCAATGTTTCCGAAGTGGCACTGACCAGGGTTTCCGCTCGATAGCTAATCTGNGCACAGCGGTCGGGGAAGGAAGTCGCAATGTTTCCGAAGTGGCACTGACCAGGGTTTCCGCTCGATAGCTAATCTGCCCGGTATCTCAACTTGCATGTTCTGGAACTGTATTCACAGCGGACGGTAACACAAACGTTCTTCGTATTATCATGTTCAACAACACGTTACAAAACCAATACTGTTTCGCTGAAGAGGTACACAGTATTAGTAATTAAATTCCTTCTCGCCTTCTCAGAGTAAGTTGTACACCCGCACTATAGAACGCGATTTGGGACTGGTCGACACTTAAACAGCGTGGTCTTGAGCGCCGGTGAATTTGAAGTCCGGGAGCCGCAANAACGCGATTTGGGACTGGTCGACACTTAAACAGCGTGGTCTTGAGCGCCGGTGAATTTGAAGTCCGGGAGCCGCAACTTTATAGGCGGAATCAGATCATTAAAATATAAAGCGGCCAACGTAGTGCCAATGTGGAAAATAAAAGTTTTATTGCACGGAAGTTCCTGAATTCTATAGCTGATATAACTTTTAAAAGAGTTATAAAATATTTGTGTATATAGTTTGAAATGAAGGTTAAAAATACTTGGAAAAAATAATTTTCAAATATATTATTTAATAATGTTATTGTGACCGTATAGCAAAAAGAACTCGTTTTTGAGCAAAGAGCAGACATTTTAAACACGAATCAAGGCGCGGAACGCCAATGTGTCTGTTCACTGTGGTATTTGTTCGTTCGTGAAAAATGCGTGTGAAGAGAAAGTTTTCCGTGCCATACTGCGTGTATATAGAGGGGAATGCATCTACGTTACCACTTTTAATAGAAAAAAAAATTGCCTATAGTCCTTTCATAGTTACTTCCAACTTTTCTGAAGCCCTGTTAAAGTTATACTTTTAGGCTATCCTTCCGCTTAATATATATATCATACGTACGAACCAACAGTAATGAAGAGCACCATTAGGTTATTTTAGCTTTTCACCCTTACTTGCGGTACATTCCCGCCAACGTGATGTCAGTGCAGGAGGCATTGTGCTCCACGCCATATGCAGTTTATGTGCATGATTGGCCGGAAGTAGAATTACGTAGGAGGTACGCTAATGCGCCACCAGATAGACAGGAATAACTTACTTGCGTATTGTGCAAGTAACGGAATTCGGCCGCTCAGAAAGGGACGGAATAGAGACAAACTATTTATCATATTTCTTCCCACGAGAAAAGTAACTCTTCCCCCAGCTATAGTAAAGAGTGGTTCACGATCAAGTAAGCACTTTTTGAAATCGACATTGAAAAAAAAATTACTTCCCGTAACTGCATATATTTGAAAGTAAGCAATGACCTCATTACTCACAGTTATGTTGGTAGGTAACTACGAGAAGTAGTTCGACTTTTAAAGTATTACCTGCAATTAAGTTTCTTTTTGTTGCATGCGAATAAGAATAAAATTTGAGTGATTGAAAGACAGTCATATTTCTAATTCTTTCACATCACCACCTGGCTGATGCATCGTTCGAGTTAGCTGGTTCATTGCTTTATTTCCTGTCCGCGCTCGTGTGTCAACGAAACAGCGGCCCAGGACCAACGTAATTTTAAGTGTCAGTTTATAGCTCCTGAAGTACATAATTTATTAAAGTAATAGATCAAACCTTTTTATATATGTTATGAGTGAAGTGGCAGGGTTTTTTTTAATTGTTTTCTGCTGTATTTCTACGTAGTTTCTTATCCCAGAAATTCTTTGAATTTCACATAATAGGCCGGCCTGTAAAATGTGCTGTTTCGTGCATTTAAAGTCAGTATACATTTTAAACTTAGAATAAACTTGAATAAACTTCGTATGAGTGTGTTTTGTTATATTTGCGACATGTGTTGCAAGTTTGAAAGCTTAACTAAATGTACGTGTTTAGAATTTACGCGATTCCCAATTTACGAGTTAAAACTTCATTAGGGCGTAATCACTAGTTTTAAAACAACAGCGCCATGGAAATGTTTCATGCTGCACGTGAAACATTCCTTGAGTGTTAGTACTATGTTAAAACAGTATCATAACATCTATCCGAACGGTTTAATTTGTATGAGCCGATATATCAAACAGTATGTGCTAGTTTCCACGACTACCTTCAAGGTATGTACTTTGGGGGAAAATTAGATTCTGCATTAAATGTATAAATGTAGTTTCATGAACAACATTGTTGAAATACATTGTCATCAGCTAGGTATTGTATTTGTAGTATTCTGGTTAAGTTATGTTCATATCAGTGTAGGCATTAAAATTTTATAAACCTCGTCCACAATCGACTTGGCGCACATAACATGCATAACATTAAGAAGTAAAAACCTGTATTTAAAATTGGAACGTCCATGACTAGTATTTGGCATGACTTACTTTGCGTAATTTTCTTGGCTTCGCGTTAAGATAGTTATCTCCGAGTATTTAAAGTCACATTTTTAACGCCGGCCAATGATATTATGTAACATCATAATCAACTGCTATAATAACAATTGCGTGCAAAAATTCCTGTGTTGGCAAAAATTATTTCCTATTTGCTTGCTCTTTTCTGATTGGTCAGACAAGGATTTTTTTATTTTACGTTAACGCCAATTGTAGACGGACGGTTTCGCTTGTTATGCTGTGTAAATAATGTTATTTAAGCCCAGTCGAATGTGGACAGGGTCGTGCTTTTAAAAACTATGCAGCTGGACGAATTTTCACGAAACTTGCATTGAGGGACAAATATTACTGTGGAAGTACGACAATAAATNCAGTCGAATGTGGACAGGGTCGTGCTTTTTAAAACTATGCAGCTGGACGAATTTTCACGAAACTTGCATTGAGGGACAAATATTACTGTGGAAGTACGACAATACATTTCTTTGGTCGTAATGTAATATCATTTACTTGTGCGTAGTTTTATATTAATGATTCGTGAGGTATTTATGCAATATAATTCTACTCATAAATGATGTTGAACGTAATGCTTACGTTATTTAACAATTGTTTAAGGCACGTTGTCTTTTTTATGAAGGAGTAAATACACCATATTGTCAAAACGCGTTCCTTTCTTATGAGCATGACACGTACAACGGGCAAAAGTTTCAGCTTCTCGCGATTTTTAAAGGTGAATGTTCTAAACGTCTTGGTGTTGTTTAATTAACTCGAAAAAGAATCATGTTTAACTCTTCTGTTATTCTATGGACAACCTAAACCAGAAATATTATTTTCCTATCTCGGAAGTGTTGACCGCAGTTAAAGGCTATGTCTAAAGTTTTATGTCTAAACAAAAAAAGAATCGTCAAAATCAAACATTATTCACGACTTAATATTATTTACTGAAATCAACGTGTAGGTGTTTATAGTGCTAATTACAATATTATTACTTTTCGTTGTTTATTTNGAGTTTCAGCTTTTCGCGATTTTTAAAGGTGAATGTTCTAGACGTCTTGGTGTTGTTTAATTAACTCGAAAAAGAATCATGTTTAACTCTTCTGTTATTCTATGGACAACCTAAACCAGAAATATTATTTTCCTATCACGGAAGTGTTGGCCGCAGTTAAAGGCTATGTCTAAAGTTTTATGTCTAAACAAAAAAAGAATCGTCAAAATCAAACATTATTCACGACTTAATATTATTTACTGAAATCAACGTGTAGGTGTTTATAGTGCTAATTACAATATTATTACTTTTCGTTGTTTATTTAATGAGCATGCAGTGGATATATGAGCCAGCTGATGTATAGCTGTGTTTCCTGGTGGCACCTCCCAGGCGTGGCTACTGTCCAACGGCCGGCGAGCTGTTTGCCCACAGCTGCTTGTTGACCCGCCTAACCGCCTCAACGAGACCCCGGCAACACGCGATGCTCGCAGCTCACGTCATCCTCACCACCCAACTCCCCTCTATACAAGGCGAAGCGAAGCAACATATGTGTTATCAATCAATTCTGCCGTCGCGCGTCGTATAGAGGGCATTTTTTTTTGCGCCTGGCCGAATTTTTTGTGATCAAAAATGTCCGGCTTTTTTGACCTGATAAAAATAGTCTTAGTCTACTAATTATTGTGATATTATTAGCTTTAGACAACAAAATCTGTTGTCAGCATTCCCTTGGTTTATCATATAAACACATCTGTATGCTCTTTGATAAACCATGCATNGAAGCAACATATGTGTTATCAATCAATTCTGCCGTCGCGCGTCGTATAGAGGGCATTTTTTTTTGCGCCTGGCCGGATTTTTTGTGATCAAAAATGTCCGGCTTTTTTGACCTGATAAAAATAGTCTTAGTCTACTAATTATTGTGATATTATTAGCTTTATACAACAAAATCTGTTGTCAGCATTCCCTTGGTTTATCATATAAACACATCTGTATGCTCTTTGATAAACCATGCATTTGCAAAGTCCACAATATTTTTATTTTACAAGTTACCTACTTTATCTAATGGATAATGCATAAGAACAGTTCAAAAAATTATCAACACTTTTGAACATGACAAAAACTGAAAAATAAATTATAAAATAATGAAACATTTAATTTACTGTAAGTAAAACTGTAGTTATATGATAAACTATAGCCTTCTTTTCTGGTAATTAAGTCTAATGACTGGCAAGTTGTAAACACAACACACATTCTTCCCATCTATGCTATTCACATTTTGGAGCAAAGTGGCTGCCTTTGTTATGACTGAAAGCTGTAAATTAAAATGCAATGTTTATCAAAATACAAGATTTCTAAAGGACACTGTGTAAAGGTTTTTTCTTATAAATTGAGTAACTTAAAATTTAACTTAAATGAGCTAACAAAAAGTTATAAAAAATCTTGAATAGTAAATGACTAAAAATAAGTGACAAAAATATTGGTTCACCTACTATCACAGCCAACTAAAAAGTGATCTATCAACTAGCTTCATTAAAGTGGAGCAAAAATAACATAATACAAAACAGCATATATATATATATTAACACTTTAACATAATCGATAAGCCCAAAAATGTAGTTCTCTGATATTCTTTTGCAATTTTCCAAAAAGATGCGAGTCTTTATAATTACCAAGCTGCATATGCATCTGCCAGTGAGATATGTATCTTCTAGTAGGCTCTGATGAATACTTATTTAAAGATACTCAGTACAAAGCATTATAAGTTTAATTTTTTTCTTTCATAAACAATATTGCACTTCATAAAATGTGATTTTAATAATTTCTAAACATTTAACAAATGAGCATATAAAATTCCCAACATAATTAGTTTGTGCAATTCAACTACATTCCTATTTCTTAGCCAAATATATATGCAAAAAAATATAACATTATAACAACCATTTTTGTATAAATGGTGCTGTGCTCTGGTGGCATTGAAAATGTGACTAAAGCCAGCTTTACGGGATACCTATTACTATCATTAACAGTAAGTGACCTCTCTAGTTAAAAAATTTTTAACGTATGAAGGTCACGTCCGGTTGTAAGGAAGCATCACGACAATGATGGAAAATAGCATAAACAAGCTTTGCACGTGTTCTGTTTTCTCCTAATGTTAAGCTGTGACTAGAGGGTATCGGGTTTTAACACAGCAGTCTGTCAATAAAAGATACAGCATTGTCGCTGTAGTTTAAAACATTTTTTTATAGAAGAATAAACATCGTAAACAGGCGGCTGGCTACTTATAGTGATTTTTGCTGACTTCAACACTTTTCAACTATCACATTTATGTTTCAATAAAAAAATTTATGAAAAGGCAACAAAATATTGACTTTCATTTCTTTCCCGAAAAAAGATTTACATTGAAATATTGCATAGATTTTTAAAAATCAGAATAGACACAACTCAACTGCTTACAATGAGACCCATGTAACTAAGGAGGCCTCTTTACGTGATTTCACCAAATTCAGTACACTTATAGTACTAAGTAAGAACACCTCACTTTTATAGTTTTTGATCATGCCAAGCACTTACTTTCAAAATTGTCTCCATTTTCAAATTTAGGGTGATATGTCATATCACAGAAACCATAAAACTGATTTAAACCAAATTTTGTATGCTGACANCATTTTCAAATTTAGGGTGATATGTCATATCACAGAAACCATAAAACTGATTTAAACCAAATTTTGTATGCTGACAGTGCAAATTGTATTCAATTTAGAAGTAAATATTGTTGTTGGTTCGCCATTTTGGAAGATAGCACCACATGAAAAATAAAACTTTTACGTTATTCTCAAACTACTCAACCAATTTTTGCCGAATTTGGCACGTAAGTAATAATATGATAGGCCAGGTAAATAAAAGTAATTGAACTTAAACTGAGCACTTATTTTCAAAATGGCGGTCATACAAATATTTTAGGTTTGTTTGGAATAACTACCAAACAGTATTTATTACAAGCATTATATAAGCAAGAAATAACCACTTTTATCAGCCATTTTTTTAAAAGATAGCACTACATTAATTTATAAAGTTTTTGTGTAATATCTCTGGAAACAACTGACAGATTGCTACCAAATTTGGCAAACAAGTAGTACTGTGGCAGTTTTTATGTAAAAAAAATGTTTCAAGTATGTCAGACACTTATTTTCAAAATAGCGGCAATCAAGTTATTTCAGCATAGTATGCTATATCTTCAAAATCATGTAATCAATTACAAATTAACTTTGTATGCTAGGAGTATATATAACAAGAATCAAATGTGTCTAAATGGAGCCTCTTTACAAATAAATAGAGTTTTTATGTCATATCTCGGGAAACAATTGACAGATTCCTAGAAAATATGACAAACAAGTAGTACTGCGATAGGTGATGTTAACTGATATGTTTCAAGTATGCCAAACGCTTATTTTAAAAATGCCGGACAACTACCTATTTCAGCACAGTGTGCTATATCGTCAAAACCATGGAACTAATTCCACTGAAACTTTGTATGCTGGCTGAATATATTAAAGCCATCAAATATATCAACACAAACTCTCTTTTGTCTGCCATTTTGTAAAATAAAACCACATAACAAATTAAAATTACTCAATATCTCCAAAAAAACAACCAATTCCTAAATTTGGTAAACAAGTAGAACTATGGCAGCCCATGTAAACTGTTAAACTCTGAGAGGGTCGGACACACATATTTTCAAAATAGCAGCCATATAAGAATTTTAGCTCAAAATGTTTTATCTACAAAACAAAACAAATTTGAACTTAACTTTGTATGCTGACAGTATCAATTATATCCATCAAAATTGTCTCTGCAAAGCCTAATTTCTAAACCATTTTTTTTTAGATAGCACAACATTACATAATACAGTTTTTGTCGTATTTTGGGAAACAATAAACCAATATCTTTCAANGTAAACAAGTAGAACTATGGCAGCCCATGTAAACTGTTAAACTCTGAGAGGGTCGGACACACATATTTTCAAAATGGCAGCCATATAAGAATTTTAGCTCAAAATGTTTTATCTACAAAACAAAACAAATTTGAACTTAACTTTGTATGCTGACAGTATCAATTATATCCATCAAAATTGTCTCTGCAAAGCCTAATTTCTAAACCATTTTTTTTAGATAGCACAACATTACATAATACAGTTTTTGTCGTATTTTGGGAAACAATAAACCAATATCTTTCAANTTTTTTTTAGATAGCACAACATTACATAATACAGTTTTTGTCGTATTTTGGGAAACAATAAACCAATATCTTTCAAATTTTGCGAAGAAGTTGTACTGTGGTAGGCTATATTAATTTATGTGTTTTAAGTGTGTAAGTCTCTTACTTTCCGAATGGTGCCTATACAAACATTTTAGCTTAGTGTGCTATATGTACGAAACTATGTAACAAATTTAAATTTGACTTTGTATGTTGTATTTACGACAATCATCTAATGTGCTAATACATAAACTTTCTGTCCTCCATTTATGAAGATTGTTACATGAACAATGGAGGTTTTATGCCATCTCGAGGACCAATCAACCGATTCATACAAAATTTCACCCAAGTATTGCTACAGTAGGGTATGCAAATTAGCATGTGTTATGTGGGGAAGGCATGTTTTAATGGGGTTTATATAAATAATTTAAATTAATTAGTTATATCTATAAAATGTTTAAACAAAATTCAACCCAATTTTGTACGCAAACAGTATTAATAAGAAGCATTATTTATGCATACAGAAATCCCCTCTTATGCCTGATTTTTTTTGCATAATATTGCCAGGTGAATAAATTGAACATTTTACCATTTTCCCGGAACAATTCAGCTAATTTCCACCAAATTTTGCGCACACACAGAAGGCCACATAAAGTTGTCAGAAAATGGTTTTAAAAATGGCGGCCATATAAATACTTTGATACGCTTGGCATATATATTTTAAATTTAACAAATTCAATCAAACTTTTTATGCTGACAGTATCTATTAGAAACATTGTGTACAGAGCCTCTCTTCAGGAAATTTTGTAAGAGAGCCCCGTTTAAGGAAATAAGGTTTTTATGCCATATTTCTCAGACTAATCAACCAATTTCCACCAAATTTTTCACACAAGTAGCATTATGTTGGGCCATGTAAATTTATGTATTTTTAGTGGCTGAGACACTTATTTTCAAAATTATGGCCGTGCAAATATTTTAGGTTAGTGTACCCTATCATTCAAAACATTAGACTGATTGCATCCAAAGTTGATGCTCCAAATCCTACCTCCGTGATGCAGTTAATTACATGCTAGCTTAATTTTACGAGTTTTTTGAATAAGAATCCCAGGTAAGTCACTCGTATATTTTAATTGTCTTGGTACTGTTTCACATGTTTCTCGTTTCATCTCTAAAGATATTGCTGCCAATGAGACATCAACATCTACCTACCATCTAAGCTTTTAAGAACTTCAGTGAAAATTATTTGCACCCATGTAGAGGAAAGTAGGCTCATTAGTTATCAGTATCTTTTTGTTAACTATTAATTTTACTACACCTGCAAACCCTGATCACCCCTTTTTCTATTCTATGAAAGTTAACATTTTCTTGTTCTTTCCCCTTTTACATGCCACAAAGTAAGTGTGGTCAGATATTCTAAAACTAGTGCATAATAATTGCAAAACACATGCTCATTCTTTTATTTCCTACTCCTCGCCCAACTGACAAATAAGATCAATTGTTGCCTGGTTTACCACAAAAGTAAATTATTCTGTCATATTTAAGCATGTCACCACTCACCCTATGAAGTATATTATTTTCATTCCCATTCATCCTGCCTTTCCATCTCTAAACCTGTTTTGTAAATTTTACTGATAGGCAGGCAGTAACTATCTTATTCAGCAGTCCTGTTATGCATGCTACAGAAGGAACACGAAAACCAAACAAAATACTAGTCTTTGGATGGCTCTCTACAAAAATAAATACCATTAAACTCTGCACTTGATGGAAAGGTCTCAGTGGGCATACAGTGCTGTCAAAAGTAGCTAACAGAATTATAGATATGCAGGTAACCTCTGTTGCTACTGAAAAATCTTTCAGCACACATTGTAGGATACACACAAAACTAAGGAACTGCTTAACAACTATATGAGTAGGTAACATAACACTGTCACCACATCATGGAGGAACAGGACTCTTATAAAGGATTTGAAAGAAAAGGTTCCCTTACAGTTTCTCTAGTGAATAAGAAATTGCAAAAGGAAAAACTTCCTAAAAATGTTCCAACAGGAAAAAGACAGTGCATCTTGTTCCAACAGCGACATAGATGATATGCTGTAGCAAAACTTATTGTTTTGATGAGGGGAAAAATGATTTAGACAATTTCCAACACTGATATGTACACAAACAAACAAACACAAACACACACACACACACACACACACACTCACACTCACTCGATCACACACTCAACACTCCCTCCACCTCTCTATCACTCTTCCCCACTCTCTCACACTCTCTTGCAAAAGCCACAAGAAATCTGCAGTGAGGAGGTGAACCACCAACTAGGGGCTGACCAGCTTAAATCACTATTGCAGATACTCAACACCCACGTAGCTGTATTCGAACATACCAGCAGATTAAATCAGACCACTGCCATCCAACATGAAATCTGGGTAAAAGATTCTCACCCCATATACTGCCGACCAGGCAACCCGTCAGCCTACCACAGACAAATAATATTAGACCAGGTAGCCGAGATAAAAGCACAAGGAATAGTGGAGCCGACTGACTCACCATATAATGCCAGAGTGGTGCTTGTACCAAAGAAAGATGGGTAACTCCGCTTTTGTGTCAACTACCAGGCCGTAAATGATGTTACATATTCAATAGGCCCTCCCCCGCCCCCAACTATAAACCTGGCTAATAAGATCCGTGACCTAGGTGACGCGCACATATTCTCCACTCTAGACATGCGCGCGCAGTGGGTACTGGCAAATCCCGGTACACCCAGGCTCAAGGAAATATACGACGTTTACTACCCCAGAAGGCGAAACGCTGCAGTTTCGCGTAATGCCCTTTGGGTTGAAGAATGCACCCGCTACTTTCCAGCGATTTATGTTAGCAGTAGTTTTGACAGGCTATAGCGCCCAGTTTTTCCTAGCGTACATGGACAATGTGATTGTATATTCCCGCACCTGGGAGGAACACCAGGTACACTTGCAAAAAGTCCTGGAACGATTTGAACTCCATGGACTGACTTGCCGACTGGAGAAGTGCCACTTCGGGAAGACCCGGGTAGAATACTTAGGGCACGTAATTACCCCGGACGGGAATTATCCGAAGCCAGAGAAAGTGCGAGAGATTGAGGAGGCTAGAGTACCAACCAACCGGAGACAATTGAGGCGTTTTCTGGGATTATGCAATTGGCTCCAAGATTTTATAGCAGATGTTGCCCCCATTATGGCCCCCCCTCAACGAACTCCTACTCAAAACAACTCGCTGAAAGTGGACCGACCGACACGAAGACGCATTTCGACACGAAGACGCATTTAGAAAATTAAAGGCGCGCTATTGCGACATAACCATGCTCTACCGGCCTCTGCCAGAATTACCCCTAATTTTACAGACCGACGCAAGCAGAACCGGCATGAGTGCTGTCCTATACCAGCAGCAGTCACAGAACCAGCGATGGATTATAGCGTACGCTAGTACTATTCTAAATGAGACTGAATGCCGCTACCATAGTAATGAGCAGGAGTGCCTGGCTGTTATTTGGGCAGTCCGCAAATACTGCTATTATCTTGAGGACCGACCACTCATTCTCAGAACCGATAATAAGGCCCTTACATGGCTAAAAACCATGAGTAACAAAAAGGCAAAATTGGGTAGGTGGGCCTTATTTCTCATGGAATTTTCATTCACAATCGAGCATTGCCCGGGCTCGACCAACGAGTTGCCCGATGCCTTATCCCGCCGACTGCAGATGCCCAACAAGGAGAGGGGAACCGACGACTGGGAGCGAATGCTGCCCCCACTCTCCCCCAAAACTCCCAAGGCTGGATAACATGGAGTTACAGCTAAATAAGTTCCGCGAAAGCAAGGATCTGTTACGAGACCAACAACAGACCAACCTTCGAATTACAGGAGGTAATGAGGATATATCCAGACCGGTACGAGGGAAGAGATGGCATAATTTGGGCGAGAACGCACCCGCGAACAGATCAGTGGAAAATCTGGGTCCCCCACGAGCTACGAACCAGTATCTGCGAGCACCACCATGATCACCCCCACGCAGGACATCCAGGTTTTCACGAGACCTTAAGGGCCTTGACCAACAGGTACACATGGCAAGGAATCAGCCGGGATGTTAGAGAATATGTCGCCAGATACCGGAGTTGTTGGGAAAACAAAGCCTACACAATACCTAAGACGCGATACACACCCCGTCGGCCGAAAACGCCATGGACCCACATAGCAGGCCGATATCATTGGCCCCTACCCACACACACATCGAGGAAAGAGATAACTCCTAGTCGTGACAGACCAGTTTTCCAGGTGGACAGAAGTGTTTCCGTTACCCAATCAGGAGGCAACCACGTTTATCCGACAAATGGAGCGAGAGGTCTTTTTAGGATGGGGATACCCGAAATGTGTGTTGGCAGACAATGGATCCCAGTTCACAGACGTAAAGTGGACGAAAGCCTGCGAGGAGTGGGAGGCGGAAAGCTGGACGACTCCAGCTTACCAACCAAAGGCCAACCCTACCAAACGCAGGAATCAGGAGTTGAAAAAGAGCATGCGCATAAGAATGGGTGCCAATCATACTCAATGGGACGTACAGCTTCCTGAAATCCTGTATACCTTGCGACGCCGGCATAATGACGCCATTGGAACTTCTCCCAGCCATCTGATACTGGGATACAACCTCCGACGACCCGGGGAGTGGCAGTGGGAAACCGAACATACAGAACTTCGCACTCCCCGAAGAAATAAGAAGAGCGGCGATCCCGAGAACAGGGGCAGCTCGGAGAAACCAAGAACAGTATATCCAGCGTAAGTACCCAGAAAAAGCGACCGCCGGACAACTAGTTACGCATTACTACGCAACCATCCGTTGAGCCGAGCCAGTGACAAATTCTGTGCGGGATTTGTGCCTAAATGGGAAGAGCCATATGTAGTAGTATGGAGACAAGGAAATGTATATTGGGCGGAGAACGAGATGGGCAAAATGCGGAAGGTGGCAAGGAACCAGATACGCCCTATACCCAAACCCCACACCTATGGTCCCAAAGAAATTACAAGGGCAGTCCAGAACAGGTCCCTGCCTGACCCAGGGTTCGATGCTGAACCAGAGGGGGGACAACCTAATTTTCAGTACATCGAAATATGATATTTTATGTTCTAAAGTTGACAAATGTAAAATTGCTTGGAATATTACATATTGAGGACACAAAGCATTGCAGAAAGATGTAGCATAGCGCCTGCTGTTTATGATGCATGTTGCCAAAGTAAACATAGAATTTTTTAATTCAATTTTTTTATTCAAAAAAGTTTCTATGAAAAGAGATTTCCGATAACTGGAAAAATATATTGATTTCAATCAAATATAGTTGAATTATATAGATAATTTATATTGGTATATCATTTAAATAATATAGTCATTTCGATATAACAATATTTTTCCAACATCCTAAATGCATGTGGCCCTTAAAAAAAACATTTTTTTACCCTAGTTAATTTTCTGTAACTGCAGGCAGTCGGGAGCCGACCCGTACCCCCAGTGAAATTATGGCAGGTAGGTAGCGAAACCGCTCTTTGGCAGGGTGAAGCCCCCTCTGCCTTCCATCCACCTCTCACTCCCTTCCACCCCAACCCCCCTGGCATTCCCATTACATAAACAGGAAGACTGTTCCATGATGGACTAGGGCTTCACGGGGGGAACGAGGGAGAGAAGCTACACAATGATGGTCCCATCTAGCGGCACTTGGCTGAACTATTAAAGAATTTGCACCGTAACTGTATAAGAGCTTACAAAAGAAGTTCATGATGCAAGACTGAAATAAAATGCTAAGTGTCTAAAATTTAACTGGAAAATGCTTTCAATAAGGTGCAGTACACACACATTGGTATATGGAATCTATTGAACGATCAGTCTGCAGACAAGCAATAAACTGTGTTTGCATAAACAATTTTCAATTAATCGCATAGCACAACTTAAATTTTTGTGATAGTTAGTTATGATTTCCATGTTGGTGACCAGGGCCGTATTTAGGCATCTGCAACATGTGCAGCTGCACTGGGTGGCAAAATATTGCCCCCGAAAAAAAANGTATATGGAATCTATTGAACGATCAGTCTGCAGACAAGCAATAAACTGTGTTTGCATAAACAATTTTCAATTAATTGCATAGCACAACTTAAATTTTTGTGATAGTTAGTTATGATTTCCATGTTTGTGACCAGGGCCGTATTTAGGCATCTGCAACATGTGCAGCTGCACTGGGTGGCAAAATATTGCCCCCGAAAAAAAAAAAAGTTTTATAATTTTGAAATCTGCATTGCATTGACGTTCTGACATTTGTTTTTCCACATTCAGAAATTAATTGACGAAGTGTCAAAACAAATATGTTTTCTACCTGTTCTGGCATTAAAATAGTATGGTACTATTAGTGCACCACTTCACCTTGAGATGGCAGCACCTATATAACGATTGAACCATGTCAATAGCTCTCCACATGGCCCACCGCAAAAAAAGAAAAGAGTCCAGACCATTTCGGTCAGATGCAGATGCACTCATGTGTGGCGTGTTCTTAGTCATTCAAAGTTATGTTCGTGTTTCATTGTTCCACGTGGTTCTTAACTTAAAAGTTAAGGCATTTTTATACAGGTATGTTTAATTGTTCACAGTGAAGTTATTTCTGTATTTGATATAACCAAAAGTATATTCAGTTTTCAATATTCTACAATAATTTCATAGCAGTTTTTCCATTAAGTTTACAGGACCAATATGGATGAACGATCTAGGTTAAATGGTGCTGCCTGCATATTGTAAGAAAGCTGAAGAAAAAAGAGAGGGGGAGAGTAAAATTTTATAAATACCTCGACTGGACTTGTATTTTAGTGGTAAAAGCAAAAGTGAACAGTGTAGGCCTCAAAATGTGAATGGAATTATAGTTCCAAACAGTGAACACAATGCGGAAGTTAAAAATTTTTGTGTTCTGGAAGGATGTGAAGAATCTACTCTCTCTAAAGTAGTGAATTTGGCTATTTCTGTTCCCAGTAATGATCCATTTTATTGGAAAACCAGGGACCAGACTCTGGATTAGTTGATTAAACAATGGTATAAATCAAAACAAAGATGCTCACTTTTCTCAGTCCTCGCGGCAATAACAATGGATCACAACGATTTTGCAGCAAATAATATTCCAGAGGGTTTTAGTGAATGGGGAAACTATCAACCATGAATATTGTCGCTACTAGGCCACCTGAGTTATACAGGGTGGTGGTTAGTACTTTATATAGTTAAATTATTTAGGTGCAGACTAAGGTCACCTGAGGTTGTTGCGTTAGGGGTAAACAAATACTAGTCATCTCCATTATTTAATACACCAGTATTTTATTGGTCTGAAAGTCACATAGCTATTTACGCACACTGGCGAGACTGAGCCCTCCTACAAGTCGTAGGCCTGAAGGGCTGGTGGGCGGTATGCTATGCATTGGGGAAGGTTGTTGAAGGGAGACGTTTCTCTACTTATCTGTGACTGCGGCTTTTGGTGAGTTGTCTTCGTTGGTAGCTGAGGCATGGTTAGTTGGGTGGCCCTTTGTCAGGCCCTCGGAATGGCTCTCGTTGGCGTGCTGTACTCAGCTGGCTTCTTCCTGCGGCTTTGACTGACTCTCTTGGAAGTCCGGGATGGGTTTCCCGGGACTTGTACTTCCTCTGCGACCTCGGCTGGCGTTATTTGTAGGAGAGCTGCAGCTGCAGCTCGCGTTTCTGACTTCCCCGCCTCGGAAACTGCCACTATGTTTCAGAAATGAACTCACGAGTTCTCGGCACTTCTACTGGGTTTGTCTCGGGAATTTACACACGAAGTTTCGGCTGTTCCTGGGTTCTCTCCCCGGTGACGTCACAATTGGCTCACTGACTGACTGACTGCTTGCCTCGTCGCCATACGGCGCATGACTACACCTTCTCGGGGAATGACGCCTCTCGGCATGGGGCTGCCACTCGTTTCCGGGAATTTACTCATATTCTCGGCACTGTTCTCGTCACACGACTGATTACTCCCGTGTCTGATTCGCCTCCCGTCTCGGCCGAACACTTATCTCGTCTTGCGGCTGTACCGCCGAATAACTCCTGTCTCTGCTGGCGATAATTGACTCGGCCGGGATCCAAACTCCGGCCTGGTGATATGACTGCCTCTCGCACTAACTGCCTTCTTCGCCTCGCATCGCGGCTGCCGAACAACTCCTTCCCGTCTCGGCTGAACAGCTGATTGTCAACAACTGCTCCAGAACAACTGACCACAACTGATGCCCTTCCTTGGTTGCGCCTTAATTTAACCCGTCTCCCGCTATATTCAAGTTAGCTGTCAGCAGTTTCTCGAGAGAGAAATTGGGAAATCCCCTGTGTACCTCGCACATTTTTTGTGTAGGATTTTGTGTCTTATCAGCAGCTTGTGCGCTCCAACTAAGGCGGAGGAGGGGTTCGGCATGACGTTTCGGGGATTCCTGGGAGCTGTGTCTGCATTAAGTCTTGGCGAGGGTTCCCCTGATTCCTTCATCGAGGGCTTATATAAGTGATTTCTAGGGACTTACCCTGTTTCTCTCGACTTCGGGTTTTCCCCCCAGGGTGTGAATACAGTGCAATGCCTATCCCATTTACCCGTCATGCGTCAATATTTATATCTTGTTTATTCTCCTAGCCAAGGATCATTGTTCTGTGCCTCTAGCAAATTATTCCNGTCATGCGTCAATATTTATATCTTGTTTATTCTCCTAGCCAAGGATCATTGTTCTGTGCCTCTAGCAAATTATTCAGTTTGCAACATTTGGTTTCACTGCTTGGAGCCATGCTGGAATACGAATAGCTCAACATGAAAATTCTACCTCTCACAGAGACTTCTTGTTAAAATTTAAAAACAAAGTAAACAAAAGGAACAGAATTGACAAACGATTGTTCAGCCAGGATGAACATGAANCTTGTTAAAATTTAAAAACAAAGTAAACAAAAGGAACAGAATTGACAAACGATTGTTCAGCCAGGATGAACATGAAGTTACATATTGGAGAAATGTGTTAAAAATAGTTGTTTCTGTAGTTAAAAAGTTAGCTTCCAGAGGTCTAACATTTCATGGAGACGAACAGGTGTTTGGCTCTGTGAAAACTGGAAATTCCATGATGTGTCTGGAATTAATTCCAGAGTATGATTCTTTTCTAGCTGACCATACTGCAAGGTTTAGTAACCCTGGAAAATGATTTACTTCATACTTGTCACCAGCAACTTATGAAGATTTAATATGTCTTATGGGAAAGTCAGTGAGAGCAAAAATAGATAATAAAGTTATTTCTTATAAATATTTTTCAGTCATAGTAGATTTGTCAGATATACCCCATAACGACCAGTTAAGTGTAATCATTAGATATGTAACTGAAGATGGGCTCTCAGGTGAAAGATTCCTTTGTTTTATAAAAAATACAGGCCATACCGGAGAAAAACTTTCTGAGGCAGTTTTTAATTCTTTAGAACTATAGTCATATGATAATGCTGCCAACATGTCTGGAATATATTCAGACTTGCAGGCAAGACTCAAGGACCTAAACCCTCTCATTTTCTTGATTCCATCTTCAGCTCACTTGCTGAATCTAATTGCTCACAAGCGATGGTGTGTACGTGAGGATGCTTGTAAGAGCTTGAATTCAAATTTGAAAGCAGTGTTTTCTGCACTAAGAACAATTTCAGAAAATGAAAAGGGTAAAGTTAGATGTGAAGCTGGGGGTCTTCTTAGAAAGTTAAGTAGTATTTAGGTAGCTTTCATGACATCAGTGTGGGGTTGTATTCTGCAACAGTTTGGCAAAGCAATGAAAAAACTGCAAGCAGAGGATGTGGACATTTCTACTGCTGTTGAAATGTATGACTCTCTTCCTATGATTTTAACTGAGCTCCAGACCTCTTTACCCATTTACAAGGATTCCACTGAAAAGAAACTTATACAGATCAGGAATTCGGAATCAGTTCCATCTTCTTCAACTGTTGAGATTCAAAGACCAAAGTGTCAAATTTAACGCAAGAGATCTTTTGATGAATTGTCTAAGTCAGAAAAGGAGTCAGAAAAGGAATCCGAAATGATGAAGAAACAGGATCAGATTGCGATGAGATCTGGAGAAGGATTAAAATATCATATTTTAAGATCATACAAACTCTTCAGAATGAGTTACAGAGAATATAATTTAAAATTTTCATTTCTCTCAAATATCAAAGAACTAGCTCTTAGAGCCATTTATGATTCCGACATAGAGAGCAACTTTGGTGAAGAATGCATCCATTTTAAAAGCTATCTGTTATCTATGCAGAAAGAAGTGGTGACAAGTTATCCTCTCTTCCATTTCTCTGCAGGATGTTCTTCAAAGCAAATTAGCGATGTCTAGCCAAATGTGTACACTGCACTCGAGATTTACAATTTTAAAACAAATTAAGAACTATCTATAGACAGCACAGAATCAAGAACGAAAGGTGAATCTTGGAGTGCTCGCCATAGAATCAGAAATGACAGTCAAGTCTCGATTTTGAGGAAGTGATAAATGCATTCGCAAATGCAAATGTGAGAAGNCATAGAATCAGAAATGACAGTCAAGTCTCGATTTTGAGGAAGTGATAAATGCATTCGCAAATGCAAATGTGAGAAAAAAGAAATTTCTCTAAGTTCCGTAAGTTTTGCAAAATGATTATTACATTGTAGTGTTTCTACCATATTTTTTGAATGACTAAATTGCAGGTTTCTGTGAAGTAATTTTTATATAGGGTATCAAATTATAGTGATTTTTTTCTGTGTGTTTCTACCATATATTCTGTCTGACTAAATTAGAGGTTTCCCTGATTTTTTTTTTAGTTTTACAAGTGCTATTAAACTGTAGTGATTATGATTATAATTTATAAATTTTTAACTAGCACATNCATAGAATCAGAAATGACAGTCAAGTCTCGATTTTGAGGAAGTGATAAATGCATTCGCAAATGCAAATGTGAGAAGAAAGTAATTTCTCTAAGTTCCGTAAGTTTTGCAAAATGATTATTACATTGTAGTGTTTCTACCATATTTTTTGACTGACTAAATTGCAGGTTTCTGTGAAGTAATTTTTATATAGGGTATCAAATTATAGTGATTTTTTTCTGTGTGTTTCTACCATATATTCTGTCTGACTAAATTAGAGGTTTCCCTGATTTTTTTTTTTAGTTTTACAAGTGCTATTAAACTGTAGTGATTATGATTATAATTTATAAATTTTTAACTAGCACATNTTTTTTTTTTAGTTTTACAAGTGCTATTAAACTGTAGTGATTATGATTATAATTTATAAATTTTTAACTAGCACATTTGTTTTGTGTTGTGTTGTTTAAATACTTCAATACAGCTTAAAATTTAAGTAAATAATTCCACAACCTTATTGTTAGTAGTCAATAAACGAATAGCAATACTGAAGTTTGGCTGAGGGGGCGTAAAATAAATGCCTGTACAGGGGCGTCATACACCCTAAATATGGCCCTGTTGGTGACCAACATAAAAAATAATGCAAGTAAAATGGTGTAGCCATTTTTTTGTAAATGAGGCAAAAATTGCATTATTTTACGTATGAACAAAACTTCTCCATCCCACTCTTATCATCGCCTTTCTTAATGGATGCTTACCTGTGCACTAGCAAATATTTATAAGGTACCAAAAAAAGTATATACAAAAATGGCACATGAAGTATGGTTGACAAAAAGGTAGATATTTAACTTTCTCAGAGCCAGAAACAGTCACAATACAAAGACAAGTGACAATACCATACATAATTTCAATGAGAACCATTAAAAGTGTAAAAATAAATATTTCAGTAAATATTTTATTTGCGAAATCTTACGCTTGCACCTAAAATCATATTTTCCACTACTGCAATACCTGCTGTATCAACAAAAAAATAGTTAAGCTAAGAAAATATGTCTAGTCATAAATAAAATTATACATACAGCAACAAAATTGTCCCTAGGCTTATAAATCTTCCTACAAAAGTGAAATAAACTGAAGCACCTTTACAGTTAATAAGACAGCATGTAGAAGAACACTTATTTACTTGTAATTATTTTATTGAAATTCCCTGACCTCACAGAAATTTCCCTGGATTAGATGACAATGGAAAAATGTGGAATTTTTAAGAATTTGGAGGGCTGTAACTTAAAAACTACACCACCAAAAAATCTAAAAATTGATGAGGGTTTTTTTTTTTTTNTAAGAATTTGGAGGGCTGTAACTTAAAAACTACACCACCAAAAAATCTAAAAATTGATGAGGGTTTTTTTTTTTTTACTATTTACTATTTCTGGTAACTTAGTAAATTATGTGAGCCAAATTGGAACAAAATCGAAGATGTCAAGGTTTTTTTATTGGATCACTTGACATGGAATGACCCTAATGTTACTAATTTTTCCTTTTGTTTTTTGCATTATAGCCAGTTTGTCAATTTAAAAAAAAATGTAGAACAGAAAATACTTGAACTAAAACATCACAGCAACAATCATACGAAAATTATACAGTATACTTTAAATGTGCAAATAATAATCCCATAACAGTGAAGTTACCTNACAGCAACAATCATACGAAAATTATACAGTATACTTTAAATGTGCAAATAATAATCCCATAACAGTGAAGTTACCTACTTGTTTTCTGTATGGTTTAATGGCATATTCCAATTACTGCATTGGGTTGCATTTAGTACACACAGCCTGAGTGCTTGTTACAAACCCCACAGCACTTGTACCAGCAGCTCACACTTAAAAACAATTTTTAAAAATCATTAAGAAACATTAACTGGGCCAAAACAAATTATACAAAGCTACACAGATAAGCTGAAAATTGTTTAGTGCAACAGGGATAAACAAGAGTAGAATAAAATTTACTTTTAATTAAAATACAATAAAATCTATTTTGTCATTTTAAAAAATTGCAAAAATAACCATTCCATGTGCTTAGAACCATTTTCAATTTCCCAGTCTTTTCCCTGTTTTCCAGTTTGTTGGAAACCTACACTAAACATTTTCACTAATTTTTTTCAGCTGTAGAAAATGACTACCTAAACTGTGTATTCTAACATGGCCTATTTGTTTACATTAGAAGACAATTTAAGATTCCCTGTGCAGGGAATTATAAACAATGAGTAATGAATAACTATAATTACTATTTTACATGACAGAATCTGCTGTTAAATTACAGTATAGATGCTAGTCAGCATCTTTTGCAGTGCGCAAAACGATGTGGAATTAATTTGTGGCACCTTTCCCATTAAACTGTCTGGATACTTCCAAATTACGAATGGGGGCTGTTAGTTAAGAGTGCTTCGGAGGTTGTGGATCAGCTGCATTTATATATTCAGAGTCAGCACTTCTCGCACTCCAGAAAGCAGTGTATCTCAGATTTGCATATATCTAATCACTTTTCTAAAGCTATTGGTAAACCCCCCCAAATTTTCATGGTTTTTGGCATTTATGTGATGTTACTTTTTGTTTTTAATCCCACAAATTTGCTGATTTTCATAGCCCTCCCAAAATGGCATTATTTAGGATGCCTATCAAATGTCACATATCTGTGCTCAAATGAGTCAGCAACTTCTGTAGCACTTTATAACACTATTTTTAAAAATTTTCTCCCCCCTTTTCATTGTCACTAAGATGAATAATTGCCAGGAAAAAGGTACAAACATTAATGGAAGTCACAAAAATTGGTTGTGAAGAGCAGGGATAGACAAACAATTAGGCCTACTGGTCAGCCATGTGTTCAAATTCCGCTGCCAAGTGCTCTATAACTTGTTCCAATTTATTTGAAAATGCATCAAAGTACTTATGTCAATATGTCACTGTAGAAATCCAAACTAAAGGCACAAATGCACCCTTGAATAACCACTTCAGCCAAGGACAGTATCACCTTTACATGCCCAACATTTTTATTATTTTATTTAACCTTTTACAGTACCTTTACATATTCAGCACTGCTTCACTATAACATTTCCTGGGCACTGTTATTAGTTATAAAAGCTTTTTTTCTTTCCCATGCATGCACATGAGTGTTATAGCTAGAGAAAAATTACTGTGTGTGATTTCAAGTCTGCACTCTTAACCACAAGAGGTTCAATGTTATGTACNGTTATAGCTAGAGAAAAATTACTGTGTGTGATTTCAAGTCTGCACTCTTAACCACAAGAGGTTCAATGTTATGTACATAAATGTGAGTAATGCAGAGCTCAATGGTACAAGAAAACACAAGTATATTGCAGTGAATACAAACACAGCTCACAAACACAACAGATGAAGTTGGACACAGGGCTGCGGAAGAGTGCAGTGGTTATGACAATTGGATTATTGCAATAACATTTTGGAACAGCTACACCAAAAATATTCGGAAAAGGTAGGTTACTCAAACATAGGCTATCANGTTATAGCTAGAGAAAAATTACTGTGTGTGATTTCAAGTCTGCACTCTTAACCACAAGAGGTTCAATGTTATGTAAATAAATGTGAGTAATGCAGAGCTCAATGGTACAAGAAAACACAAGTATATTGCAGTGAATACAAACACAACAGATGAAGTTGGACACAGGGCTGCGGAAGAGTGCAGTGGTTATGACAATTGATGTTAATCTTTAGCACAGAAATGTGGTTCAAGCGCAATGTGAATTATTGCAATAACATTTTGGAACAGCTACACCAAAAATATTCGGAAAAGGTAGGTTACTCAAACATAGGCTATCAACTCTGGTAAATATCGAAAACTAGGTTCTCTATATGTCGTGAAATTAATAATACTTGGATTAACTCTAGTCCAACCTTTACTGCAGGCGTTGTACGAAAAGGAATTTTAAATTCAAGTTTATATGAGCAATAATATCTACATATATTAACACTACAAAACAGTTCTACAGAGTGTCACACCATAAAATTTTGCTTTAACTCACTTGATAGCCTTCCAGAAGGTATTTTTATCAGAATTTCTTCTTGTTGTTAATTGCAAAACACTTCAAGTCTCGTTATACGCTTCAACACTCACTGACACTTGCAAAAACGGCTGACATGTAAAAAAAAACATCCACACTGAACACGTTCAATAATCATAATGTTATTGTTATAGGATATGTGACAGGTGTGATATGACGTCCAAACGTCGCGTAATAACTTAAGATAGGGTCCCTCAGTTTTGCCAGATAAAGTTTAATTCTTCTACACATTTTAGTTCTGATATGATTTAGTGATTCGCATTAATTATTAAAGTGTTTTGTAGATTTTTGTAAGGTTTGCCTACCGCCAACGTATCTGTCAAATTCACAGGTCATTAATGAATATAGGTTGTTATAAATCACATTATTTTTAAACGTGGCAACACGCTACAATTGTTGCTACGCAATTTTTTTCAGGGCTTAATTTTATGACGGCGCGCGAGGAAAAAACCGAGTGACTGTGTTTATAACCAAAATGACTTAACAGCACATCACATGCATGTTACATCGGTTACTATAATAAACATAATATCATGTGTTACATGAAATACAAACAAATTATCTTTAGGTTTATAAAAATGAAAATACTATTAGTTACTTTAATGAGAAAAGAGAATAATGAAAGATGGTACTAACTGAACTGTGATATGCACAATTATTATATTAAAAAATTTATAATCCCACATAAAGAAAATTTAATTAATAAGTTGAATTGGATTGATTTGATTTTTAAGTAACATACTCTATCCATCATAAATAGGTTTATTCTATGGCTTTTAACTTGCAAAAATTAATAATAATGCCGATCACGTTTCCGCAAACGGAACAAAAGCTAAAGTAGATTAGAAGCATTCCTAGGNTGAATATAGGTTGTTATAAATCACATTATTTTTAAACGTGGCAACACGCTACAATTGTTGCTACGCAATTTTTTTTCAGGGCTTAATTTTATGACGGCGCGCGAGCANATTGTTGCTACGCAATTTTTTTTCAGGGCTTAATTTTATGACGGCGCGCGAGCAAAAAACCGAGTGACTGTGTTTATAACCAAAATGACTTAACAGCACATCACATGCATGTTACATCGGTTACTATACTAAACATAATATCATGTGTTACATGAAATACAAACAAATTATCTTTAGGTTTATAAAAATGAAAATACTATTAGTTACTTTAATGAGAAAAGAGAATAATGAAAGATGGTACTAACTGAACTGTGATATGCACAATTATTATATTAAAAAATTTATAATCCCACATAAAGAAAATTTAATTAATAAGTTGAATTGGATTGATTTGATTTTTAAGTAACATACTCTATCCATCATAAATAGGTTTATTCTATGGCTTTGAACTGGCAAAAATTAATAATAATGCCGATCACGTTTCCGCAAACAGAACAAAAGCTAAAGTAGATTAGAAGCATTCCTAGGNGCAAAAATTAATAATAATGCCGATCACGTTTCCGCAAACAGAACAAAAGCTAAAGTAGATTAGAAGCATTCCTAGGGGAGACTGGGCTACTTCAGCGAATTCAATCGTGTGTATAAACATTTCATTGGACGTGACAAATCAAAGATTGAGATTTATAGAGGTAATAACAGTTTTGTGCAGAAATGTCCTAGAAATCGTCCCATTTCGAAACAAAATGTGGTACCTAGTGTTTACCATTACTACAGTCTTACTTGAGTAAGCTACAGAAATCTCCATAAAGCGACCTTAAAGAAATACGGCGACACTTTGATGAATATGATAACAAGAGACAAAGTATTTTGCATAAGGATTGAAAAGTCGTATCAGCTTGAAAACATTTAAGTTATTGCACCTCTTCCTTCAGTACAGACTGTCGTTGAGAATACACAGAAGTATTTCACTTTATTACGAGAAGTTATTCATTGTAGTTCATGTGACACAACTACAGTGCAGTTAGAATTTCTGCAAGAACCACCAAAGTTTTGAATTAAGAAAAAGAAATACACTGTAAGCACAGTAGTTAGTTTATTTCTGATATACAACAGGTCATGTGCATACTACTGCGCTATCAGATCAAATAAATAGTTTGTTGGTTCTTCCCAACAAATAACTTAATTCCTAGAATTGTAGCATTTCCTAACGAGGGAAATGAAAACAACCACGATAGTTAATGGCTTATGTATGCGGGACAAGTGTGTAATTTTACAAGGTGATTGAATATATGTCAATGCTGGCAAGGACGCTGGACACTATTTCAGTTCAGAAGCGTTTTTTTTTGTGTGTTTTTGTTTGTGCCATGTGACGTATAGGACTGTTGTCATACAAGGTAGGGAAAGGTGATTTCCGCGTGAAGCGCTACTTGCCATAATATTTCTAGTTTTATTTATAATTCTAGTTAACATTATCTGGGGACTCTTAGTCACAGTTTTCTTTCATTTTNTAGTTAACATTATCTGGGGACTCTTAGTCACAGTTTTCTTTCATTTTTATAATTTCTCGATGGTCCCTTAAGTTAGGCTATTGGGTACTTTTCGGAGGGTTGGCATGCATTTAGTAGAAAAAGGTGGGAAACGGGAGAACCCCTTGAAAAACTNTTTATAATTTCTCGATGTTCCCTTAAGTTAGGCTATTGGGTACTTTTCGGAGGGTTGGCATGCATTTAGTAGAAAAGGTGGGAAACGGGAGAACCCCTTGAAAAACTCACAATTTATGCGACGACTACAAAGGGAGCCAAATGGGTGACTTTAAGTACTTACTTAATATTTTAGGTGAGGGTACAGTGAGGCTGCCTGGTGGAAACTTTGAGCCATCATCAGATGATTGCACGGTTGAACTTTGAGGGCAGGAATGGATGTCTGGTAGATGTTCTCAGCACTTGTTCTCGCCCATTGCACATTCCGGAGTGGTTAGTTCTTAGCAGGTGGTTAGGTGGTGGCACCTCCGTGAGAGGGTTGTTGTTATCTTCGGTGACATGGTGGTCGGTCATGTATTCTCGACGTGTCGAAAGGCTGTACTCTGGTGTGTAGAATCGGTTGACCGAGAGCGCGCATTGTCGGGTTTCTATGCTGGACGAGAGATCGCGAAAAGGAGTTGGTCTATTCAGTAATGATCGTTGAGAGTTCCTGCACCCCCAATTCAAGGATGAGTACATGGCGAGGGGTAGTTCTTGCTTTCCCCACAACTAAACATTGCACATGGTGGTATATAGTAAACAGTGGACACAGATGAGTCGGCTTCATGTTTCACCAGACAGGGGCGGTGTACATGAATATTGTTACAACATATATGAACAAAAGTTGCACTCTGTTGTTCTCGGCGAGGGGTGAGATCGGTCGGAAAACGCTTGTCAGGGCATATAGAGCTGATTTGGATTTTTCACATAATGACTCTATGTGCTCGCTGTAGCTGAGCTTATGATCCAGAATTACCCCGAGGTATTTCGCATATTGCTACCATGGGGTGTCCCTGCTGTCAAGGCGAATGCTGGGTAGATATTCTTTGTGTCTCTTGGAGAATAGGACCGATGTTGTCTTATCAGAGTTTAGCTTGATTCTCCTCACCGCGAANGATATTCTTTGTGTCTCTTGGAGAATAGGACCGATGTTGTCTTATCAGAGTTTAGCTTGATTCTCCTCACCGCGAAGTATCACTTGAGTGTGCAGAGGGCACTGTTCAAGTGGTGGCAAAGTTATCTTTCTGTAGTGGCAGTGGCAATTATTGCCGTGTCATCTGCATAGAGGAATAGCTTTGCGTTAGCTGGTGTTGGCATTAGTCTTATGAACAGTTTGAATAGTAAAGGGCCCAGAATTGAACCTTGTGGCCCTCCAGCTCCAATTTGTTGTGGAGGTGAAAACTCGTTTTCCACTCGCAGGCGGAAAGATCGGTCTGCGAGGAAGGAATGGATCACGTGCATTAGTGAAATTGGGAGACCCATCACTTTGAGTTCGTTGGCGAGGAGGTCATGTCTCACCAAATCAAATGCCTTTTCTAGATCAAATAGGAGAATGCTGCAGATTTTCCCTTTAGCTAGGCCTGTTTCCAAAATCCAGGTTGTTCTTGCCAGAGCATGTACTTTCAGGTGCTTGGTACGAAATCCATACTGGTATTGCGGGAGAAGGTCTCGACTGGTTACCACACGAAGCAGACGGTTGAAGATGACTCTCTAGCATACTTTCTAAACACAGCTCAGTAGGGAGATCGGCCTAAACGACCCGGCAAGCTGGGGCGGTTTTCCCAGTTTCGGGATTGGTACTACTGTGGCTTCCTTCCAGGCTTGTGGGTAGTGGCCCAGTACTAACGTGGAGTTGATTATCCTTGTCTGGAGGACAATTGCCTTTCTTGGTAGCTTTCTGAGAAGGGTGTTTGGTATGTCATCAGATCAGGGTGCCATTTTGGTTTTCAATCTAAGGAGAATGTTTTGCAGTTTCGAGGAGTGACAAGCAGAGTATCTGATTGTTCAGGGAGAGGAGGAATCATGATCTTCAGAGACGAGCATCTGTCGATCTCATTGTCCCCATCGCTATCTGAGTCGTCGGATAGGTTTGTTGTGATCTGCCTGGGTGTGAACGTTGAACGGCAAAATGTTTTGGAGTCATGGTACAAGTCAGGTGTTAAATACGTCAACTCTTGGTCGTTTTTTGAAAGTACAAATCGTACATTTCTTTCTGCAACTAACATAGGGCACAACATGCAAAATTAAATACTTAGAGCTTTACCTGTTGTATTAAGGAGATGTTTGAGCGAGGATTAATATTACAATCCATAACTACGCTCTGTAAATATTATATGGCTTAATACAATGGTGAAATTTTGAATTTTAGTTTTATCTTCTAAATAAGTAATGAAAGGATTAACTTTTATTCAACCTTAATTTATAAATATCAATGAAATTCAAAACTATGACTAAAAAAGATAGTCACAACAACATAGATCAAATAAACAATAATATAAACCATACATTATTGTGATGATAATAATAACACTTCTTATCACGAATAGTAAAAAAGAACGAGTTATAAATTTAGTGAATATTCTATTAATGATAACAATAAAGGTTTTAAATTTACAATTTTTAATATTTTACATTTTGCATTGTACAAATATTTGGGAAATATCTGGAAGTAATTAAAAATAATTGTCTGCTTTGAAAAAATAATTGCTATATTTTAAAAATGTCTTTGTGAAAAACTTATGACATGGTGGTGCTAACAGAGTAACAATATTAATTTACAATTGCAGCATTCTTCTGCTGGTTGTCTTATTATATATACACACATAGGCTGCTTCAAAATTCGTATTACAACACACTAGGGCTGGTAGAACACGTTGAAAGTAATAACTTTTGCTTATAATAACAAGCGTTCGGAAACAAATAGTTGAATCGCTAGTGGGCACGATTGTTTGAGGGTTAGACACCTGCCTTAGGCTCCCAATGACATCCAGAACAGCAGCTGGCCAGTACGATAGTGGTAACCTTATAGAAAAGGGTCAAACTTTGACACTCACCCATTTGCCGAGCCCCAATTACCCAGGAAAGAGAAAGGATGCAGAAGACGAGTCAATAGGAATAGCAGTGTGGCACAAGCTGATAGAAAGGTTGCACATACTGCACACGTTGCCTTCGCTACTTACTGTTCCACCCACACATCTGCAAGGTCAGTATGTTGTTGTTGACTGTCAGGTCGTTCTGTTAACCTCTTAGTTTGGACCACCACAGGCACAGTTGGAGTACACATTTGACTCACTGACATGTTGCTCATTTATGGCAAAACGAGATGCAGTGGGAGGACTGCTCATCGATTGTTTTATGAAAAGTACCTAAACCAAAGAATTCAGTGCACACAATGTTTGCACACATCGAACGTCGACTGCGAGANTTGTTTTATGAAAAGTACCTAAACCAAAGAATTCAGTGCACACAATGTTTGCACACATCGAACGTCGACTGCGAGAGATAGGTTCGTTGTTGGTAACTAGAAATAATGCAGGTGCCCTGAGGAGAATTTAACACCACATTTTTAAGGGGAGGTGAAGCAGCAGTTTGAAACTAACCCGAGCATAAGTACATGATCTGTGGCACACAACATTGGTAC
This sequence comes from Clitarchus hookeri, assembly GCA_002778355.1. Taxonomy (NCBI): domain Eukaryota; kingdom Metazoa; phylum Arthropoda; class Insecta; order Phasmatodea; family Phasmatidae; genus Clitarchus; species Clitarchus hookeri. The sequence continues at coordinate 593,771 of NQII01000371.1, forward strand.
AGACCGTGCTGCTGTGTGATGCACGCTACAAGCGCAATAGTTGTGCCCATATAATCTCCAGAGGATTCAAGCCATGGGTCTAGCAGACTACCCACTTCGACTCGATTTCAGCAGGTGGTATGTTACGATCTCTGAAGACGATCCACACTTTTGTGGGCTCTTCAGTGATGAGGTGTAATTCACATTGGATGATATTATCAACTCCAGGAACAATCACATCCAGGCCGACGACAATCCACACACATAGTTCGTTACATCATGCCAGGACCGCTTATCGATTAATGTGTGGGCTGGTAATGTGGAACATGTAACTGTGGTACCTTACATGCTGCCACAAACATATAATTGGTGCAATTTAACTTCACTCCTTCCAAGATACACTACCTTAACTCCTGGAAGAGGTAACTTCGGTTATCTGTCACCACATGTGGTTACAACATGGTGGTGCACCAGCTCATTTCACACTGGCGATGTGCGATTTTCTAAGCGAAAAATTGGGACTTCGTTGGATCGAACGAATGGGTTTGTATCTTGTCTGCCACATTCCCCAGATCTCACCAAGATGGACTTCNTGGGACTTCGTTGGATCGAACGAATGGGTTTGTATCTTGTCTGCCACATTCCCCAGATCTCACCAAGATGGACTTATTTTTTTGGGAGCTACATGAATTTGCTAGTGTATGAGACTCCTGTGGATTCAGAAATTACCCTCATCACGCAAATCCATACTGCTGCCACACACATTCAAGCTGCTCAAGATGTAGTAGCGGCGACTGAAGAATTCATGCTCCGTCGTCGATGATGCATGCGAGTAGGTGGCCGCCATGTTGAATTGTATATGTAACTTAGTTTAACACATGTGAAGAGTGAAACACATTTGGTAAACAACAGCCACCAGATCCCAATAAACACTGTAAAACTAAAACCCCACCGACAATGTATGCCAATGACTGCAATGCGCTCTTAAATGTCATTATGATAGTTATCGAACAACAATACAGACCTCGAAGCATGCATCATGTGTAGGCATGTTGTTTACCATAAAACTCTTATGCCCCCTAGCAATACAACTAATTGTTTCCGACCCCGTGTTTAAACACAAAAGTTGTTCCATTTAACATGTACTACCAGGTTTAGAGAATTGTAACACGAATTTTGAAACACTTTGCATATATATATATATATATATACATATATAATATATATATACATACATACACACAGAGGATGTACAAAATAATATGAACACCATGCAATATAGTACATTTTGTTGCAAGTTGGCAACACTGCTTCTGTGTAAATAATGCGACGCGTATATATTGCACAGTTTACGTGCCAAGTCTTGTTGTAGATTATATTTCAGTGTATTATACGCTTTGTTCTGCGACAGTTAAAACAAGCGATCGTTGAAATGTGTGATCTCTCAGACTTCGAAAGAGGGCAAATCGTTGGTGTTCTGTTAGTGGGAGCATCTGTGACGAAAACAGCTGAATTGTTTAACGTTTCACGAGAAAAAGTATCCACGGTAATGACAGCATACACAAAACATGGTAAAACATCAAGGACGAAGAGGAATAGTGGGCGAAACCTAAATTTAACTGACAGAGACCGACGAACATTAAAAATAATTCAGGCCAGACAACATAAAACTACCGCGGCAAAAGTGACAGCAGAACTCAACACTCATTTTAGTAATACTGTTTCGACAAAAACAGTACGGCGGGAGCTCCACAAAGCTAACATTCATGGAAGGTCTGCAATTGCGAAATCCTTTATAACGGAAGCCAATGCTAAGCTGCGAAAGCAGTAGTGCCATGATCATAAAACCTGGACACTTGATGACTGGAAGAATGTGATATGGTCCGATGAATCATAATTTACATTGTAACCTACAAATGGCCGGGTTTATGTATGGAGAACCCCAAAAGNATAAAAGCAGCGAATAAAACAGATATGTGAAGCATCACAAAACCTACCACATGTGCACGAACTGTTGAGTTGTGCTTTTGTATAGTTTCACCTTTCCTTTCTACAGCAAAATACTAACCAATCCTATACTTATTCTATTCCGAGAAAATAGATAAAATAAACATTGTGAGTGACAGTGTCAAAGCCATTATCTGGCTAGTAGTTTCTCATTGGGATTGCAGCATTAATAATTCGGAAGATATATTGTAATTTCTAAGGCCAAATAAAGTTATTCAAATTACAAGTTGCTCATTTTAATCATACACAGTCGAATCGCATTATTGTTACCAGCTGCTAGAAGTGGCATCTGCAGTATGTAGCCCATGGCGTATGGCCCAGTAGACATAGTGTGACTGCATTCATGTTCACACAGGTGCATCGACGAAAATTACTGGAATTTGCTCGACAGTAGTGCGACTGGACCACTGCTGATTGGCGACGGGTAGCCTTCTCCGACGAGTCACAGTTTAAGCTGCATTGAACGAATAGATGTCAGCCTGTCCAGCGAGAAACGTTGGAGAATCGACACCCTGCATTCATTGTTGGACGAACAAAAGNACGAATAGATGTCAGCCTGTCCAGCGAGAAACGTTGGAGAATCGACACCCTGCATTCATTGTTGGACGAACAAAAGTTGGTGGGGGCAATTTTATTGTTTGGGGAATGTTCTCGTGGTATTCTCTAGGTCCAATCATCCACATGGAAGGAACTTTCCATCGATTCGGTTATGAATACACTCTCGGCGATCATGTCCACCTGTACATTATGATTGTCTTTCCTCGGGAGGATGGGATCTACCAGCACAATAATGATCCTTGCCACACTTCTTGAAGTATCCACACATGGCTGGAAGAGCATTGTCAAGACTTTAAAACTCTTCCTTGGTCCAAACAGCGCCGATCTCAATATAATTGAACATCTGTGGGACCACCTCGCTTGTTGTGTTTATCGTCTGTCTCCTCTGCCGCACACTCTTCAATAGTTGTGGGACACACTGCAGACAGCATGGCTCCAGATACCTGTGGAGACCTATCATCATCTAACTGAATTTTCTGCCAGCTCGTCTAGCTGCTGCACGTAATGCGAAGGGCGGTTACTCTGGATATTAGCAGGTGGTCATAATAATGTGGTTAGACTGTGTATATAATGTTACACTACTCCGTGCATGTGCAAGAATATATGAGGTGTTGAAAATGAAAGTGGTGTAGTAACATTACNATATAATGTTACACTACTCCGTGCATGTGCAAGAATATATGAGGTGTTGAAAATGAAAGTGGTGTAGTAACATTATCTGAGTAGTCGGAGTAGAACTGTGGACGTCGCCTGGAGACTATGTAAAGAAAAGTCAGAATATTACACAATATTCCTATTTCGAATATGATGGCCACCAGCTCAGTGTGTGAGCACGAAGGCACAGTTCTCAGGATTGTAGGCCGAACGATCACGTGGCTGGGTCTCCTGACATACATGGTAGAAATTTACAGGAAAACGTAATTATAGCCGGGGTATTCAGGCTCCCCAGTGTGCCTTAGTATTGCCTTTTACCTTATAAACGAAGGATACCTCCTTGAGGAGTCAATTACTTCCTGGATAGGGCCAGGGTCCGAAATACTACAAAAAAATGAGAACTCACAAGTTTCGGTTATGTCAAATAAATTGTATTACTGAATAGTGTACACAGTTACATGTATGAAAAGCAAATTAGACTAAACCTGATTCACAAGGCTTATTGTACAAAAAGGCCAAGGATGGCGCGAAAATTTACAAGAGCAATTAAACCTCCAGGGTCGGTAAATTGAGCTGACGGAGGGGTGCTGCGAATGCCCCCACATTCCAGCAAATTAAGTNAATTGTATTACTGAATAGTGTACACAGTTACATGTATGAAAAGCAAATTAGACTAAACCTGATTCACAAGGCTTACTGTACAAAAAGGCCAAAGATGGCGCGAAAATTTACAAGAGTAATTAAACCTCCAGGGTCGGTAAATTGAGCTGACGGAGGGGTGCTGCGAATGCCCCCACATTCCAGCAAATTAAGTNAATTAAACCTCCAGGGTCGGTAAATTGAGCTGACGGAGGGGTGCTGCGAATGCCCCCACATTCCAGCAAATTAAGTTAACCTATTACAGTTAAGTGTTCAGAACTAAGTATGAAAATTCTCCACGATCTGACACCTGTGCAGCACCTAAGATTCTTTGGAATCAGACTACTGGAGATGGCGCGAGCGAGCGTCATCCTTGCCGAGAGCTCGTTCCACTCTGTGAGGTAATTTAATTAACTGACCTCATTAATACAGAACTTGAAACTGACGTGAACCATGCATCCACGAGCTCCTTGTGCCCACTCTGACCGCCACTGTCACATCAACTGCACCAGCTACTCTGGTCGGCAAGAACGGAACTTGCACCTTTTTGCCGACAAGGATTACATAACTCAAGAGATGGCCCTACTAATTTATTACAAGAGGTAAATCTTATAATATATATAAGTAAGAGATCCGAAACGATGTTTATCCCAAAGCCACAGCTGTTGGGCACACAAGCAATNATCTTATAATATATATAAGTAAGAGATCCGAAACGATGTTTATCCCAAAGCCACAGCTGTTGGGCACACAAGCAACTGGTCGTTACGTCGTAGCAGCTGGCGCCGCGACATACGATGTGACGAACTACCAAGTGCTATCAAACTGGTCGGTAGGACGAAGCTGAAGTGATAAGTGCCCCAGAGTATACCCAATAGTGCACAGCATTTTTGCAAACACATCAAGCAGCTTCGTATCATTCACAACTACAGTCAGGGGTGTCTTTTTTTGTATTATGAGCAGTCGGGCATGGCAACCACACCCCTTTGCCCGGGTGGACTCATCCATCCCTTCAGGAGACAGCCACCTGGCAACACTGTAGCTAGTGAAATACAAACTCATCACAGAAAGTGAAATACAAACACTTTTCACAAGAAATGTTATAATATATTTAATGTTTAATTATAAAAGAACAATTATATTTTCAAAAAGAGAGATTACCTATAAAGGCTTTCATCCTTGTAACATGTCATTTAGTCCGGTAACACTCCCCATCAACTTGACAACATCAACCTTAACAGACATTTGTTAATCAAGGGGGGTGTCACCAATGTGTTTCAGTTAATTTATACCATTTTTCACCATTACAATGGTATTACATACTGTTCATGTTATGTTTTACCATTCTGTGATTGATGTTGGTTCTCGTCACNACACCCCTTTGCCCGGGTGGACTCATCCATCCCTTCAGGAGACAGCCACCTGGCAACACTGTAGCTAGTGAAATACAAACTCATCACAGAAAGTGAAATACAAACACTTTTCACAAGAAATGTTATAATATATTTAATGTTTAATTATAAAAGAACAATTATATTTTCAAAAAGAGAGATTACCTATCCTTGTAACATGTAATTTAGTCCGGTAACACTCCCCATCAACTTGACAACATCAACCTTAACAGACATTTGTTAATCAAGGGGGGTGTCANATTTAGTCCGGTAACACTCCCCATCAACTTGACAACATCAACCTTAACAGACATTTGTTAATCAAGGGGGGTGTCACCAATGTGTTTCAGTTAATTTATACTATTTTTCACCATTACAATGGTATTACATACTGTTCATGTTATGTTTTACCATTCTGTGATTGATGTTGGTTCTCGTCACTTGTGATGGAAACCGATGTGACTCATGCAGTTCGTCTCAGCATTCGAGCCACAATGGCAGCGTTGGTCACCCACTCCGCTAGCCCCCTCANAAGCAGCTTCGTATCATTCACAACTACAGTCAGGGGTGTCTTTTTTTGTATTATGAGCAGTCGGGCATGGCAACCCACACCCCTTTGCCCGGGTGGACTCATCCATCCCTTCAGGAGACAGCCACCTGGCAACACTCATCACAGAAAGTGAAATACAAACACTTTTCACAAGAAATGTTATAATATATTTAATGTTTAATTATAAAAGAACAATTATATTTTCAAAAAGAGAGATTACCTATAAAGGCTTTCATCCTTGTAACATGTCATTTAGTCCGGTAACACTCCCCATCAACTTGACAACATCAACCTTAACAGACATTTGTTAATCAAGGGGGGTGTCACCAATGTGTTTCAGTTAATTTATACCATTTTTCACCATTACAATGGTATTACATACTGTTCATGTTATGTTTTACCATTCTGTGATTGATGTTGGTTCTCGTCACTTGTGATGGAAACCGATGTGACTCATGCAGTTCGTCTCAGCATTCGAGCCACAATGGCAGCGTTGGTCACCCACTCCGCTAGCCCCCTCGGTACTATCATTTAGGCATCATATCACTTCTCTGCAATAGTTAATTAATTAACTAGTACATTTCTTTGAATTATTTTATGCACCAAGTGGAGAGCAACCCACACTCTCATCAGAGAGCTTAACGCTACTGAGTATCCGCATAAAACCACACTTTTTTTCGCACTAAGTTCACCGGCAGGACGTAAGTGCTGGGTCCGTTTTATTTAATTATTCACATGTGATCAAGCACAGTGAATAAACCGCTGTACAAAGTTCAATGTGTGTTGATTCATAGTAGCCCCACCCACAATTTTCTAGGATATTTCNGGTACTATCATTTAGGCATCATATCACTTCTCTGCAATAGTTAATTAATTAACTAGTACATTTCTTTGAATTATTTTATGCACCAAGTGGAGAGCAACCTTCACTCTCATCAGAGAGCTTAACGCTACTGAGTATCCGCATAAAACCACACTTTTTTTCGCACTAAGTTCACCGGCAGGCCGTAAGTGCTGGGTCCGTTTTATTTAATTATTCACATGTGATCAAGCACAGTGAATAAACCGCTGTACAAAGTTCAATGTGTGTTGATTCATAGTAGCCCCACCCACAATTTTCTAGGATATTTCAGACACATACGAGATGGTTTACAGTCTCGCCATATGGTGTAAATAGTGTAACAGTAGGTACTTGACATCATTTGCAAGCTGACGGAGGAATCAAGGGCTTCCTGGGCCATCGACCGAGTAACCCACATCACTAACTCTCCACTGGGTTATGGCGCCGGGCAATCCAACACTAAATCAGCCCTGAGTAACCTCGACCACTTCATAACATATACACATTAAAACATTGAAACGTTCTGAGTGAGTTTTCTTAATCCTGTAGAGAGTTAAGAGTTCTTAATTAAGCACTAATTTAAATACAAATATGATTATGTGGTGCTTTGCAGAAAACATGGGAAATTTAGGTATGTTAAGTTTGGACACGCATCGGGACATCGACATGTGTGTTCTGAGGGCCGCACTGATGCAGCGACTGTAAGCCGATGATGTGATGACAGTGCCCATGCCAGACCATGCATGAGTGGTTCGAGAAACAAAGAGGTTTTTTTAAAACCACTGTACTAATTTTCAGGATAAATAAATCCTTCCAATTATGGGTCTCCCTACACAACATGATATCGTTGTAACTTGTCATACACCTTTTGGGTAATTGAGTACATAAATTTTAATATTAGGGTGGTCCAATGGGTGTTGAAATGACTTACACTATTTTTCCGTAAAGAGGTGACTTGCTTTCTGTAAATAGGGAAAACAAAAGTGAAATTAATTGCCTTTAAATCGTTGTATTCTCAAACTATTTGTATATTCATTTATGTAACATACTTTTTCAAGTTTATATCTATTCTTCACTGCCACATTCAATTCTGTCAATGGTCCCTCATCCACATTTCACACAACTTGAAAAGTAATTTTTGTTGCACACATTGATGTTCATTCTCTGTCACTGCCATCTTTTCCTTTGGTCAATGGTCCAACATCTTCGCTGTCTGCATGAACTTCAGTCGTTAGGGGATTGTGGAAGTAGCTATGGTGGANCAATGGTCCAACATCTTCGCTGTCTGCATGAACTTCAGTCGTTAGGAGATTGTGGAAGTAGCTATGGTGGATTGCTGGAATGAATGGTAACAAATCACTCATATCTAATTTTTTCTGTTCTGTAATCTGTCTAGGTCCATTGTAAGGCAATCTTGAATTATGTTTACAATGAGGTTGGCCTTCTTGCTTTAGACAGCATACAGTCAAGAGCTGNCATTGTAAGGCAATCTTGAATTATGTTTACAATGAGGTTGGCCTTCTTGCTTTAGACAGCATACAGTCAAGAGCTGAGAAGGCATAATATTCATTCAGTGTTTCTCTGAAGTACAAAATAAATAGTTCATGCATCTTCAACCATGACGCTGGTTCTTGTAGGGTGTTTTTTTTTTATCTTGTAATGATGTCCTCAAGACTTTCGAGCTCTTGGAATATTGCCCAGCTATCTTTGTTAAGTGCAAATTTTTTTCTTCCGGCAATGTACAATTACTGAGTACCATTCATCCGGCACATAGATTGTTTTGCCTCTAGAGTAGGTTTATGTAGATCCAAAGTCAGCATCATTTGGGAGGTATGAGTAACCACTAATCATAAACTTATTGTCAATTATGTCAATCGTATTGTATAACTTTTGAACCAGCTTCAGTAAAGATAAGGCTAACATCCAATTCCGGTTTTGACTGGTGCAGGTATCGCTGTACATGACTACTACATGACTATGTGTTTAGACTGTGATGCCCATGTCTCAATGTGTGTAATTACACATGAACTTACTTCTTGCGAACCACCAGACATAATAGTCTCGTACCAAATGTATATATATGCTAAACTAGTGGATAGCTCATGACATCCAAGATCATAAATGTACATATTTCTTTCGTAATATGCTACANTATATATGCTAAACTAGTGGATAGCTCATGACATCCAAGATCATAAATGTACATATTTCTTTCGTAATATGCTACGGACATGGTGATTTCTGGGAAAGCGAGAGATTTTTCCATTTAAAGACAAATACATAAAATGAATTGTCATTCTCATATCTGTTTGCATCTTTCTTCATAGATGTCCGAGCATGCTCTGCTTTTCGAAGATGGAGTTCATGTTCAACTGCCAACCTACATATTTAGATTTCATATATTACATTAGATTTGGCTATTTTGTAACTATCACATTTACTACACGTGTCTTTACGTGGTTCATGAAAATGCAGATTAAATTCATTATTGAATGTCCAGTAATAAATGTCCTCAGAAACAGGCATGGCATTCCTCTCCTCACAGAACTCTTTGTATAATTTTTACATGAGTTGCACATTTAAGTCACAAGACCAATATTTACGATTAGGGTTTTTAGCTCTGATGCAATGGGACGGATAGGAAGGGAATTGTGCAATATGTTCTCTAACCTCTTTCAATTTTTCTTCCAATATTTGGTTTGCAGGAACACCATTTAATTGTTTATCAGATCCAGGTTGTCCGTTTCTCACTTTTTGACGTGAATACGTGTTTAAATTTGCAACCATAGTGAGCAATCCAGAAAACTAATGATAACGAAATCGGGGCATAGAGTTTGGCACTGCAGCTCCAAATCTATCGTATACATCTAAAATTCAATTACACCACTCGATTGCCAAATGATCAAAGAATTTGTTAAGTTGAGTGAGAACTGCGAAACGTCGCTTGCTGTGGGGGTGGGGGCACCACCATTTTGAGTTCGTTTCGCCACGTCTCATAAATTCCATGTAGTATAACTTTTGACGCGGAGTAGCTACTACACTCGTCAACAGCTCTCATCGAGAATAATCGATTGAGTGTATAAAATATTTGTGTCGTGTGGTTCTTGTGAAATTGTATGAGTTTAAAGTAAAAAAAAAATTGAAAACTTAACACAATTTTGGCCTGTACTCGTCAAAAAGCCAAGTCAAAATACAAATATCGTACACGGTTGGAAAGAGCATCTTAAGAGTAATCCAGTGATACCCATAAAACCCCATATGATCGAATGAAGCGGTGCCGGGAACATAATAACATAGACGTATACACGCAAAACAAACAGCCGTGTCCCCGACACAGTCACGCCCCATGTTTTTTTATTGCCCTACTCATGCGACCATCTGATTTCTGAAATGCCTCAAGAAAATATTTGTGAAAACAGTAACTGTTTGCCCAGAGATTTGAATGAGATACTGATTGTATGTACTTTTTTTAGATTGTGAACGGTTTCTGAGTCGTTTGGTTTCGGGTTCATAATGTTTGATCAAACCACAAAGTAAAACATTCTGAGCAATAAACGAGCTTAATATACAAAATGAATCAAACGCATATATTCGTGACTCTTCTGTTACTTTTTCATGGCATTTATTTTTACATAAACAGCTTGATGTAAGGTCGGGGTTGGAGAATGTTAGGGACGTCGTAGATGCACTGTTACTCGTAGAAGTTCTGGTGGGAAACACTCACAAGAGACGTCTTGTAGATTTCTTATCGGCTGCTCTGCTGTTGTGGGTCGTGGCCGAGTCACCCAGGTGGCTAGACAGTTCTCTAGATCATCTATGTCTCAATTAATTATGGATAATTTACAGTGCGATAGGCTGCTAGCCTTGGGCAGTAGTGGTTGGCCCAATACTGCCTTGGGTGCCCTTTGAGAGGTTCAGTTATTGTTGCAAAATCTTGGATGTACATGCGCAACGAGCTCAGCAGGCCATAAAACTTCCGGAGCTGTTTGTTTCCTGGTGCATGGTATTTCGTAGTTTTCTCTCACTCGCAGTTGTTCGTTGTTCGGTCCATTACAGTTTTTGCCAACAATGTGTCCCAGGAAGTCCAGCTATACTTTTCCTATGTGGCATTTGTGGTTTGTGCACATGAGCCCATTGATGGCTAGGCACTCCAGTACTAAGGAGAGATGGTGAATGTAGTCCTCCTATGTCTCGGACCAAATGACTAAGTCATCTAGGTAGGCGAGCATGAAGTCGCCTACCAGACCATCTAGTACCTGTACCATCATGACTTTAAATATGGATGGTGTGCATTAACCCGAACGGCATCGCACAGAATTGAAACCGCCTTTCATCCACCACCGTGGATGCAGATTTGTGTCTGTCTTCTTGCTTCACTGGAATCTGCCTGTAGTCACTGCGCAGATCCAGGGATGACATGATTTTGGCCTTTCCTTATTTGTTGAGTGCCTCCTTAATGCTGATGTAAAGAAGGGGCGCTTTCGGTGACCAGGTTGAGGGGTAGAAAATCGATGCAGAAACACCATGTTTCATCTTTCTTTGGCGCCAGTGTGATTGCCGAATTGTAGCGGCTTTCTGTAGGTTTGTTTACCCACTCCGTTAACATCTGGCATATCTGTTCTTGGGTGATATTACTCTGGTGGCTAAGGTAGCTGCGTGGTGGCGTAAAAATGGGCTTGTCATGTTCTGTTGGTATTGCGTGCTCCGCGATGTTGGTACGTCGTAAAGAATCCGTAGCTGCAAATACGCTCTGTCGTTCCTCCAGCACTCGCTCTACTGCATCACTGTAAGCTGGTGATAATTTGTGAACCAGATCATCAAGCTTGATGCTGGGTGCACGGTAACTAAGTCAGGGGTCTAGATTGTAGACTGTTCTACGCTCCCTTGTGACGAAATGGATTCTCTTAGCTGCTGGTTCATCAATCGAGTTTTGTTCGGTTAGCCATGGGAGACCGAGAATGAAGTCTTCCTGTAACTTGTTGATGACTGGTGCGACAGTGTTTGTCTCGAGGTCGCGTATGTGTACCATGATGTTGGCTTCTCCCATGGTTTCCCCGCTATTGTTATTTGGGGCTAAATTAATGGCTTCAATGTGAAGCCGCATTCCTCTCACATCAACGAACACTGGCCGTACAAAGTTGTGGAATGCGGCAGTATCAATAAGGGCATAGCACTTCACACTGTTGATGTACATTGTAACACATATGAACTTACTTGGTGTAGATTGTTGATCTGCGAAGAGATGCTGTAGTAGGGCCTGTTGAGGGGTTAGAGTCGGGATCAGCTCGTCAGGACTGGGGGAGGCGACGTACAGACGACCTACCACTTCCGCTCGTTTCCTGGTGGCAATGGACAGTCCTTCGAGTCCGGGGCCTTTCCCATTTTCGTTCCAGGGCAATCACTATGCCAGTGGTACTGCACACCTGGGCAGTTTTTGCATAAGTATGGTGGCTTCTTCGTTTTGTCCTATACCCGTTTGCCATTTTTGGTTACTGTGGGTTCAATTGGCTTTGGTAGTAGTCGTGGCACAACGGGCGATGTGTCCTTCCGAGTCGCGCCGTTGTTACCATCACTACTGTCACTGGTTTTGCTTCCACTGAACCTGCCGGTTGTTTCGTGCGATGTACTCTCCTCGCGGTCCTAGATTTCGAGCTTGGTGTCGTCCAAGATCATTATCGAGTGCATGATCACCTGTAACGGGCCGTGAATGAATGGTGTTAACGTGCTGGGGAATTCTGGTAAGACCATATCAGATACTACCTCCAGTACTTCGGTCACCGTCATACATAGGTGGTACTGCTGTACCATGTTTATCTTCAGCATATCAAACACCGTTAGAGTTTCGTGGGCCGCTTGTTTGTCGAGTACTGTGCGACTGTGTGCTTGTAAAGAGGATAAAGTACATTATATTGGCACTGGGATGCTGATACAATTGGGCCACTAATCCTCGCAAAAACCATAATGGTGGAGCTGGGTTGTACAGTACTCGAAGAAGGTCTGGGGGTCCTCTGTCAGTAAGCCTGCAAACATAGGTAACGTTTGAAACCTAGTGGTGTGTTATTGGCTGTTTGAGTGCCATTTTGCTTCTGTATGTTTTCCCTGTTCTGTGCTTGCTTGGGTTGGTATGGGTAGGATGTAGATTGTGCTAATGGTACAGTGAAATCAGTGGCGAGGCATGGATTCTACGAGGCAGTCTGTGTTGCCATACATTATGCACGATGCATTGTGCATGCCTGGCATTCGTATGAATGTTCTATGTCCACTAGCCACTCGTTAATGGGAACACATCATTGGTGAGCCTGTTTGATGCCCACAAAGCCGGCACTTCACTTCATTGTTCCCGGCACCGTAGCACACAGGCTGTTGACAGTGTGTTGGTGGTAATTTATTATCACTGAGTAAGTCTGGATATTCTAGAGTAGATTCTGACAGACTGTCACAACACCGCATACACACAAACTGTGCCTCGCAAACGCATATGCGTACCTGCAGCGCAATGTACTGGGAGTGGTATGTCTGGTTACAGTGTATGTAAGTTATTATATTCTGTCCCCTTCCATCACACCATATAAAATGTCTGCACCATTTGTATGGTCGTAATTGTATTGGTTGAGGTTTTGTTTGTGCTTCTGTAATGTTCTTTTGTTTGCACAGACACGGTTTTCCCATTAGTGTATTCAAAAACTGGGTGTTTGGATTGGGAGTATGTAGGTCCAACACAGCTCGACTGGTATTCCTATGGATGATTCTAGTATTGTGGTATATGGTACTTGATTTGTATGATTAATCGAGGTACTTGGGCTTAGATTACTATTTGTGAGTTTACCCAGACAAGTATTGGCTTTGATCGTAAAAAAGTCTATGGTGGTTGTGNACGCCTCGCATATCTTCGTCGCCGCTCGGATCCCTTTTTTTCCAGTGCTATGTGATGTCACGGGTGGGAGGGGGGTGTGAAGGGGTGACATAAAATGCAGCTTGGTTTAGGAACTGCATGCATTACCAACATATTGAAATTTTACGGATGTTTGTCAAAATGTTTTGAAGATGTGCTTGAAGAGCCTGTAACTGATTTTAACACTATTTTAATGTGTTTGAAAATTACATTGTGACACTCCACTGATACCTGAAGGTATTTTGTACTCAAAATTTGATGTGTACATTTTTATATAAAAATTTACGAAAAATGCCAAAAATGTTACAAAGTTGCAGAAACATTTTGAGAATGTTCGGCAGCAATTGATTTGACCACAGTTATGTTCTCACACAATTACATACTTGACTGCTTTGTAAACACTCCGCGTGCCAGTTTTGGATCGATTTTGCAAAAGTAAATTAAATGCCATATTCAGCTATTTACACTTACATAACACCTGAAAGGTGTTTTAAGACACATCCAGATCTCANGTAAATTAAATGCCATATTCAGCTATTTACACTTACATAACACCTGAAAGGTGTTTTAAGACACATCCAGATCTCACTACCTTGAAACACTCGACACTTGTGAAATTTACAAATAGTTCCAATCCTTGTAAGTAGATTCGGAAATATCGTGATTTGTTTTCCGTGTTTATGACACAAAGTTTGATAACACATTTAGGATTCCCTAGAATGAGTGTCACTGCAGCCTGCATGTTTGAAAACTGTTTGAACACAACTTCTCAAAATTTGAAGATGTAACTTTTGAAAGTTTTCAAAAGTTTCGAAATGTTGTAAAATGGTATTTGTAGCCATACCAGAAGGAAGCTGTGGTCGTAACACAATGGTGTATGAAAATTATTGCTCAGTGTGATTAAAAATGTGACTTTTGAAATTTTTTTTAAATTTGAAAAATATTTGAAAAGTGTCTTTTTTAGAAGCACTGGAAGGGCATCGTGTGGTGTAAGGTGGGGTTGGCNAAATTTGAAAAATATTTGAAAAGTGTCTTTTTTAGAAGCACTGGAAGGGCATCGTGTGGTGTAAGGTGGGGTTGGCGAATGGTGGGGTTGGCGAATGGTGGAGTTGGCTAATGGTGGGGACATCGTAGATTCACTGTTACTCGTGTAAAGTTCTGGCGAGAAACACAAGAGACGTCTTGTAGATTTCTTGTTGGCTGCTCTACTGTTGTGGGTCGTGGCCGAGTCAACCAGGTGGCTAGGCTGTACCCCCGATCCTCTATGTCTTAATTGATGATGGATAATATACGGTGCGTTAGGCTGCTAGCCATGGGCAGTAGTGGTCGGCCCAATACTGCCACGGGTGTCCTTTGCAGGGTGGACACTTATACTGGTATTAAGTTAGCTAAACATGGAGTTGTAAGGCCACTCCACACGTTAATTAAACACTGGTACATATAAGTACATATTACACTGTAAAAAAATAAAACCCTGAAAATGGCTGGTTGGTGGGTCCAGTTACCGAAATGCCTTTAAAAGGCAAGGCCTCCGATCCAAATGCTTGACTTGTAGTTGAAGTCATTTATTGACATTCTGACAATACAAACCAGTTGACGATGTTCACATAGTTAAGCGGACCCGACGCACTAAGCCTGTCGGGAGCTAACGCGGGGAAGTGAGCTCGTGCTCTCTGGATTTACATGACGAAGTTACACTCATGGGGGCCTTGCGTCTACAGGAGGTGGAGGAGCACTCCTCCCGGGCGATGAAGTTAACTTAAATTAATGTTCCAGTTGATAATATAAAGAAGTTGAAGTGTCCAGCAGTCGCGAACGGCGCGGCTTGCTCCGATGAATGCCCGCTTCAGACCCAATGGCTGCCGGCTTCTTTCCGGCCAATTGCCATGAAGATGCCAGAAGTCGGAAATGCATGAAAGTAAAAGAAAAGTGCAAATAGGGCTAAGACCTTAATTATTACATTAGATGGGTGGGACAATTCTCTTTGCTAATTTGAGACTGAACATTGTCCCTAACAAAAACTTACCTGTTCCATAAAATACCTAAGCTACTGAATTATTAAGGTCAATGCACTTTCGCATTGTTAAATTTCCGCGTACGTAGTGCTGGAAACGTGTCTATCCGAGTCCGTAAACCTGTTGAGTGTTGTAAAATAAACATATATACTTGTACACTCACTATATCTAAAGAAAATTCACAAACAAAAATTTCCTCCAGTCAGGGGATGCCTTTGGGGTCTAACATATGTTGGCGTGCATGAAGCCCATGCCCCAAGTAGGAAGTCGTTGGCACTTAACTTTGATTTAATTTGAAATTATGTTTAAAAACACAGTTCACTTGTTGTTTACACTATGGGTAAACTGGGAATGATTAGGCTCTGCTTTTGGTGACCACTAACACTTTGAAACACCTTGTGTTGCACAATGGCGTTGATTGTTCTTATGTGTCTTGATCAGGGGCGCTATGAATCTTGGTATCACCTCACGCGTGCTATACCATGACGACACAGCACTGAGTGTGAGCACACGTGATGGTTGGTTGGTATCCGAACTATGAGGTTGTCCTGGAGTCGCCTACGTTGTCGTATCAAAGTGGGACCATCAGTTTACTCGCACGGTGCTGGGCAAAGCGGGCACTTTCTCAAACACCATCGAGATACTGTTGCTGATGGCCTCACCTGATGTTCTTGTCGTCGGCATGGTGCTCGGCCGGGAATTCTGTTGTGCTGTGCGCAGTGAACGGTTGTGGTTGCCCATGAGTTTGCGCTAACACCAAGCTATTGTTCTGAAAACTCTTACCTTGAACTACTTTTCCGGTCTTGGTAACGTATTAATTTGCCTGAATTGCGACATATCTTTTATTCTTCTTGTTTACTTGGTTTGAGTTATCTTTTTCGACTTCATTTTGGTTCTTCATATTATTGTTGTTCTCCACAATGACTTCATTTCTGGCAGTGGCAAAGCCTGTTTCTTCTTCCTCTTCATGATCTGTAACAAAGATAAATAATAGAATGTGTAAGCTGAGTTTCGTTTTCGTATATTTTATATTTACAGAGTTACAGTACGTTAGGTTAGGCACTACTTTTGGGTTTAGGTTACTGCTATTGTACGCCCGGGTAAGTATAACCCACAAAGTCTACCACAAAATTGTTAGATGCTTTTGTGGCATAAGTCAGTTTACAGGTTATGCTTTACGTAATGCTTTGATTACAATTTACACTAAAGTAATGTTTTTATATTAACAACCCAATTACTCAATGTATTTTAATGTTACATATAAATTTACAAACTCACTTAAAAAATGTATTTGCTTTGTTTACACGAAAAGAAACAAACATTGAGACTTACTAGAACATTCAGAAAACTCTGAATAAGAGAGTTTCCGTTATTCATATCCTGAACTGGCCAGAATACTAGGCTCACTGACTGTGCCTTCACTTACCTCGTCCATATCCATACTGTTTAAACACATATTAAACTCATAAATGATCGGTTGTTGTCGCAGTATTAGCGAACAATATACAACACATTCGCTTCATGGAACAGTGGTGTAAGTCTGACTTGCACCATAATGTCTACCATCAAACCAATGATTTCATTTGCATGTAAAAACTGTGCTTCAATATATGCGACTAATTTTGAAGGTATTACTTACACTATTGTTCCAGCCAATATATTTCAATGTGTAGATTCTGTTTCTGGACTTAGGTCAAAACAGGGGGAAAAGTGGCTTACACCACTTTGGCTTTCAACGCCTCATATGTACTTACATTTTGGAAGTAATTATATTAGCAGTTTTTTTTTTCCGGGGTAAAAACACACCAAGCAGTTAATGGTAAGCAGTATGGCGAACAGTGACCACTATTCTCTATGTGCCATAAAACATAAAATACGGACTGTTCGAAGCAGAGAGAAAATATACTTAATGTGCATATTGAAGAATCCCTACAATCTAGTTAATTTATATCACACTCCTATTAAGTGAAAACGAAGAGGTATATAATGGCAGTTAATGCTCATGACAGTATTGTTGGTGACTGCCAGCAACAATAATTTTCAAGCACATGGTTAAGCGAAGTATTTCAAGCTGTAACCTTATAAAGGATAGAATATAACAAATGACATGAGAAACATATACATGTAGAATGAAGCCCATGACCTTCCGAATACAGAGATATGGAGCTAGCCCACTGGGTCATTAATGGAAACAAACAAGTTTATTGTGTACTGGAATTGAAATAGTGCGCAATCTGCACCTTCGCCATTATGTCTAATTTAGAACTTTCATAATAATGAAATATTTTCATACATTTATAAAAAATTATTTACATACGAGGCATATCCAGAAAGTAAGAGTTCTCAATTTTTTGTATTGTTAAAAAAAAATTATTTAAACACAATTACAGGATATTGTAGGTATATATGTTACTTATTTTTCCACGTAGTCGCCTTCCCGTTCTATGCAGGTTGTAAGTCCTGGCACAAGCTTTTTGATGCCCTCCTCATAGAACTCTCCCGCCATCTACTTCGTCCACTTCAAGACCTCTTGTTTCACCTCCTCACCGGTTAGAAAAAATTTTCCACCCATGTGAGTCTTCAGGAAGGTGAAAAGATGAAAATCTGAAGGTGCCAAGTCAGGGGAGTAAGCAGAGTGGTTCAAAATGTCCCAATAAAAAGAGTTCAAAAGCGCCTTGGTGGCGTTGGCAGTGTGCGGGCGGGTGTTGCTGTGCAACAAACACACTCCCTTCGTCAACATTCCCCTCCGTTTGTTTTTAATTGCTCTCTTGAGCTTTTGTAGGGTCTCACAGTATCGTGCGGCAATAATCGTCTCCCACTGAGGCAAAAAATCAATCAAAATGATCCCTTTTTGTTTCCAGAACACGGTCGCCATAATTTGTTTTGGCCGAAATTGAGGTTTTGAATTTTTGGCAGATGGGGAACCAGTGTGCCGCCACTGTGATGACTTTCTTTTTGTCTCAGGGGTGTAATGAGCGTTTTTCCTTCCGTGAGAAGGAACCTTATGACAGCGCGCACCTCGCACTTAGTGGGATTTCTGATTGACATATTTCACAGAAACGGACACTACGAGGCGAGTTTTGAAGATGACGATTTTGAAGAATTAATTTCTTTGTCCCTATACATTATATAAACTTGTAAAGGAAACAAGTTCATTCTTCAATATATACACATGCACCACCTGAGAAAATATAGATCTCATGGTGGAATATGAAGCAAAAATATTTATTAATTTCATATAAAATACTTATAAGTTATACACATGCACCAACCAACACATATTACACAACTGTTGAGTTCAATGCACACCTGAGAAAATATAGATCTCACGGTGTAGAATATATACAGCAAATATATTTAATGATTTCATANAATCTCACGGTGTAGAATATATACAGCAAATATATTTAATGATTTCATATAAAATACTTACAAGTTATACACCAACACATATACTACACAACAGTGCTTCGATATCCAGTACCTTAATCATAAGACAAAATATTAAGTGCTATTAATGAATCAATTTTATTCTTAAATACTTAGTGGAAAAATTTTTTAAAGGAAACCATATTATTATTATTTTGCACACCTGAGAAAATATAGATCTCACGGTGGAATATTTACAGAAAAGGTATTTATTTATTAATATTTTATTAAACCTGGTAAATAACAATATTGGTACTGCACAAAGTGCGGCACCAAGTGGGGGTTCATCACAGGNTTACAAGTTATACACATGCACCAACCAACACATATTACACAACTGTTGAGTTCAATGCACACCTGAGAAAATATAGATCTCACGGTGTAGAATATATACAGCAAATATATTTAATGATTTCATATAAAATACTTACAAGTTATACACCAACACATATACTACACAACAGTGCTTCGATATCCAGTACATTAATCATAAGACAAAATATTAAGTGCTATTAATGAATCAATTTTATTCTTAAATACTTAGTGGAAAATTTTTTTTAAATGAAACCAGAACATATTATTATTATTTTGCACACCTGAGAAAATATAGATCTCACAGTGGAATATTTACAGAAAAGGTATTTATTAATGAATATTTTATTAAACCTGGTAAATAACAATATTGGTACTGCACAAAGTGCGGCACCAAGTGGGGGTTCATCACAGGNAATATTTTATTAAACCTGGTAAATAACAATATTGGTACTGCACAAAGTGCGGCACCAAGTGGGGGTTCATCACAGGGGAGTCATAAAAAACTAATATGGCCGCTGTGACGTAATATTTTTCCCTTCGGCCGATTTAATGGCTAGAGGGAGCTCGAGGAAGAGAGGGGAGCTTGACGAAGGGANAATATTGGTACTGCACAAAGTGCGGCACCAAGTGGGGGTTCATCACAGGGGAGTCATAAAAAACTAATATGGCCGCTGTGACGTAATATTTTTCCCTTCGGCCGATTTAATGGCTAGAGGGAGCTCGAGGAAGAGAGGGGAGCTTGACGAAGGGAGGGGGGCTCGACGGAAGGAGGTGTAGACAAATATGGCTGCCATAACCCTGGGGTACCAAAAAATAAATACATTTTTAAAAAATATTTTTTTTAACTAAAAAAAATGAAATGGAGGTACACTTGCTGCCAAAATGGCGGGTGGTTGCCATAATTTTCAAAACAAAATGGTGGTGCACTTGCTGCCAAAAATGGCAGAGGAATGCAAGAGCATGATGTTTCTTCGGCGGTGGCTCCCGGCTCCCTGTCCCTATCATGTCTTAGAACATACCAATCCTAACTACTGATCTGCTGTTAGAAAGTCTATATTTACACTCTCAAATCATAAAGGTTTTTTAATTAGAGTTTGGTATATTTCCTTCCGTCAAGTTTACGATTTTCACGTACGAATGTACATAAACATCGCCAAAGTTGCAACTAACTAATACTAGCATGCTCCCTACCATGCTTACAAAAATACAAGTATTCGCTAGATTTGTGTACATGTTTTATTCAAGTCAAAACATTGGTGAGAGCAAGGCTAATAAAATTCTTCGTGAATTTTATTCACGTCACGTTTTAAGCAAGAACTAGGAGTCCTGAAAACTCTAGCACGAACGAAGGCCTGTAAGTTCATGTTAACTTTTATTAAACTCAAAATCAAGCAAGTGCTTGAAAACAGGTTCAATTAAGAATATGGTACTTTTTATTTACCTGGCCCATTACGTGTATGATATTTGGAATACATTTCCAGGAATTATTTCGGTATGACAAGAGCCAATGTTTATGGCATAATTTATTGCGCAATATAGGCCTATTCTGTGTACAACTATTTAGGTATCAATTATTTAAAATTAATTAGTTAAATGACAGTTTTTGGGTACCAACGAAAACTTTTTAAATTCTTACATGATGTTTATTTTACTACAGACTACATTATAATTACATAATAAATCATTACATTTGAATAGATCGAATTTTTAGATTTGAATAAATCGAATTTCGCAAGTATAATGAAATTAAAGAAACAAAATATTACGAACTAACACAGTGTGTAAATGCACAGATCTTTGCAATTTTACAGTTTTCGTATAACAGTGTTTCTGTTCTTCCGAGCCATTTCCACAGCAGACCAAAGAGAACATCATGTTTCATTTCCCAACTGATGTGGAGTAGGGATAGTTCCTGGCGGTGCCGAACGCAGCGCTGTTGTAGCCTCCTCCTTGGTACGCAGCGCTGTTGTAGCCTCCTCCTTGATACGCAGCGCTGTTGTAGCCTCCTCCTGGATACGCAGCCGGGTTATTGTATTTACCAGGATATGAAGCAGTACTACCAGAGTAGTACGGGTACCTGCTGTCGTAAGGGTTGTAACCAGAGTAACCAGGTTTGTAGGTGCTGTAGGGGTTGTATGGATTGTAAGGCGTGTAGGTGTTGTATCTGCCGAATGCTCCTGGTACGGCACCATACTGGTTCTGGTTGTAGTAATTACGGTCGTTGTACTGGTCAGCTGAAAAATAAAAATAAAAAATCCACATTCTAGGGGCTTGGCTGAGAACTGGTAAATACATAAATAAGCTTTACAAAATAAAATTAAATAGCCAATTTTTTACCGTTGCTCTTAAAGTTATGGATTACCCAAAAGTTTGAACGAAGTATGTCATAAGTAAGTAAATAGGCAATGGCAGACCATAGCACAATCATCCTGCCTAATCGTAAATGGTGCTCCGTTGTTTACAACACCTGCACGCTATTGCATGGTGTTATTTCCAGTATTAGGGTTGTCAACCTTCATGATCATCACCCTACTCAGAATGGTGCTTAATGTATAAAAAATATGGTACAGTACTTTACCGGTATCCACATGTTAATCCTAATTTACAGTTTGAGTGAATGTTTTAAAATATCGGAATGCTCAAAAAAATAAGTTTTATTGTGCACTACTAGTGTACTTCGTATGCAAAGAAGAAACATCGATATAGGCCAACGCTTATTGCTGTCCGTTTTCTCCTGGGGCGAAGTTGGGTAAATGAAGAGCATGGCAAATAAAGCAGCATACACAATTCTGTGACGTACAANCAAAATAAAATTAAATAGCCAATTTTTTACCGTTGCTCTTAAAGTTATGGATTACCCAAAAGTTTGAACGAAGTATGTCATAAGTAAGTAAATAGGCAATGGCAGACCATAGCACAATCATCCTGCCTAATCGTAAATGGTGCTCCGTTGTTTGCAACACCTGCACGCTATTGCATGGTGTTATTTCCAGTCTTAGGGTTGTCAACCTTCATGATCATCACCCTACTCAGAATGGTGCTTAATGTATAAAAAATACGGTACAGTACTTTACCGGTATCCACATGTTAATCCTAATTTACAGTTTGAGTGAATGTTTTAAAATATCGGAATGCNGGTACAGTACTTTACCGGTATCCACATGTTAATCCTAATTTACAGTTTGAGTGAATGTTTTAAAATATCGGAATGCTCAAAAAAATAAGTTTTATTGTGCACTACTAGTGTACTTCGTATGCAAAGAAGAAACATCGATATAGGCCAACGCTTATTGCTGTCCGTTTTCTCCTGGGGCGAAGTTGGGTAAATGAAGAGCATGGCAAATAAAGCAGCATACACAATTCTGTGACGTACAATGCTGCCGTACAATCCAAGCTGGGGAAAGTACTAACTCAAACTTTGAATTTTATTTTCCCTGCGATCTCCGACCTCCATCTCGTGCATGTGTTTCTCGATATTCAGAGGACGAAAAACACTGTATTGGATAGTCAATGACAGTACCATCTCCTATTGATACTCTAAAAATTTTGATTCTACGGTATCTGTAATTACAAGGGGGGGGGGGTTAATAGCAGATTATATATACAGCGGAACTTTTCATACTCTCGAAGAAAAAATATAATTAAAGGCCGTAACTATCGTGTATCATTTAAAACTCGTGTTTGCCGTCCTCCTCATATGGTTCGCGTATCATTCAAGTGTACCTCCGACAGCCTTCAGCAACCAAACGAAAACCAACACGTTATGAAGATGCAAAGGTAATAAACTAAATGACATCACCGACACTTAAGGGCCGATATCTAAAACAACGAAAGTCGTTGTACTCAAGCGCCTAATAAGAAGCTATAGCTGAGTGCATAAATGGAAGTTTTACTCTTCCACACTTTACTACATGCTGTAAATATGACAATGCAATTGTTTTTCCTAAGCCAACCAGGGCTCATTCCCTGCTCCAGACGTCGCCTACCTGGAGTTACTTCCGCGTTTGAGATTCAGAAGCGCGGGAACGATAAGGACGACTCTGTTACGCGNGACGTCGCCTACCTGGAGTTACTTCCGCGTTTGAGATTCAGAAGCGCGGGAACGATAAGGACGACTCTGTTACGCATCAAAAACCCATCGATGTCACACGCAAGGATTTGTACTGGCGTGCAGTGTTATCGTCGTACTGCGTGTGCCTATTGGACTTTCAACGGTTACCCTATCATTTTATTGGTGTGAAGTATGTAGCAAGGTTCAATGCAGGCTCCTATCGAGTTTCGCTCGTGCCCAAGTAGAATATTTTAAGATACCTGAAAAAGTCATTTTTGGAAGACTTCAAAATAATAGCTATAGCATGAGTGGTGCATTCAAAGTACTATTTAGTCGTCATCTGGGGCGTTTTTATTTTAATAGTCAAATACACTGGATACNGACGTCGCCTACCTGGAGTTACTTCCGCGTTTGAGATTCAGAAGCGCGGGAACGATAAGGACGACTCTGTTACGCGCATCAAAAACCCATCGATGTCACACGCAAGGATTTGTACTGGCGTGCAGTGTTATCGTCGTACTGCGTGTGCCTATTGGACTTTCAACGGTTACCCTATCATTTTATTGGTGCGAAGTATGTAGCAAGGTTCAATGCAGGCTCCTATCGAGTTTCGCTCGTGCCCAAGTAGAATATTTTAAGATACCTGAAAAAGTCATTTTTGGAAGACTTCAAAATAATATCTATAGTATGAGTGGTGCATTCAAAGTACTATTTAGTCGTCATCTGGGGCGTTTTTATTTTAATAGTCAAATACACTGGATACGCGTTTAATAGTTTTATAAAAAAAAACACTTTTTCAAACATACTGTAATTTCACACGATCAAATTTTTCTTCCAATTAATTACCTTCAATTTTTATTTAATTCAATTCATTGAATGCTATATTATGTCATAGAAACATCATAATTGACACCATTTTCTCTTTCAATTTCCTGAATGTCTTGTTTTCCTTCCAGATTTTCGTTTAGAACGTGTTCTATATATTTAAAAATACAAACTTTCAATCGTTTTATCACTGCTTTTCAGACATAATTAATGGAAGTAATTTCATAATAATAGAGTTGTGTGCACACATTTAAAGTTTGTACAGAATAGAGATACATATTCTTTAAAAATAAAATGTACAATAAAATGAAGAAAAATAGTTGGGGTTAGCCCAATTATTTTCGTGTCGTGCATGAGTCGTCGATTTNACTGCTTTTCAGACATAATTAATGGAAGTAATTTCATAATAATAGAGTTGTGTGCACACATTTAAAGTTTGTACAAAATAGAGATACATATTCTTTAAAAAGAAAATGTACAATAAAATGAAGAAAAATAGTTGGGGTTAGCCCAATTATTTTCGTGTCGTGCATGAGTCGTCGATTTNAAAATGTACAATAAAATGAAGAAAAATAGTTGGGGTTAGCCCAATTATTTTCGTGTCGTGCATGAGTCGTCGATTTCTAAAAATTTACTTTTGGTATTTTTAAACTGGTTTCATTAAAAAGTTTTAAATTTTCATTTGGAGACTTGAAAGCTTATTGAATGCAATTTAGTAAAAGGCAAATGAAGTGATTTTTAGTTCAAGAAATTATATTCAAGTAATTGAATTAAATTAATATTTGATCGTGTGCAATGGCCTTTAATCTGCAGAGCGTTGCTGACCGGGTTGTATGAATTGGCTATGCTTCGCAGACTTGTAAATTATGATGAGGATGATAATTTCTTCATCTACGAACTTTTTTGTTCTTATTTGGAATATATGGAAACGACCCAAAAGAGTCAGTAAAAACTGCTTTTATTTAGTTTTTTTTAATATAAGAAATTTTTGCTAAATTTTTTGTGAAACNCCAAAAGAGTCAGTAAAAACTGCTTTTATTTAGTTTTTTTTAATATAAGAAATTTTTGCTAAATTTTTTGTGAAACCACCGCAAATATGCCTGAACTCGCCGAAAATTTCATGAACTGTCATCACAGTGAAGTAAACTGTAATATTTTNAAACCACCGCAAATATGCCTGAACTCGCCGAAAATTTCATGAACTGTCATCACAGTGAAGTAAACTGTAATATTTTCTCATCCTGAAGGCACAGTTACTTAAATAAACTTGCACTTTCGTTCATTCCGTTCTCCCTACTTTTGTATCAAAGCAAGCTTAAAGTAAAAAAAAAATTAAATTGGAAGTTCCTGCCTAGCATTACGAAACTCNCCTACTTTTGTATCAAAGCAAGCTTAAAGTAAAAAAAAAATTAAATTGGAAGTTCCTGCCTAGCATTACGAAACTCGCCTTAGATGTGCCTGTTTTTTTAGAGTCGAAAAGTAAAACGTTTATATTTCCATCTTGACATTCGTTTATTCAATAAAAAAAAAAATGATTTGCTAGCACAGTTCCTGAACAATCTAATTCACTGCATTAATTACTTGTAGAGTTGTGAAGTGAAAGAATGAAGAGATTTGGGCGGCTCTTNCTGAACAATCTAATTCACTGCATTAATTACTTGTAGAGTTGTGAAGTGAAAGAATGAAGAGATTTGGGCGGCTCTTAACAGCGATGTCTTGTGAACCAATGAGGGTGATGGGGATGAGTATGAAGCAGCGCCGGAATGAGGGGGTGGGGGAAATGGGAGATCCCCGAGTAAACCCGCCGACCAGCGACATCGTCCGGCACGATTCCCACATGCGAAAATACGGGAGTGGCCCGGCCGGGGATTGAGCCCGGTTCACCTTGGTGGGAGGCGAGCGGGCTAACCGCTCAACCACCGTGGCCCCTTGTAGAGTTGTAAAACGTTCCGTAATAATAACGCAATACATTATATGTTCACGTAAAGTCTCTGGTTAAATTCTTTTTTCAAGATAGGCAGAGAAATATTTATCGAACCATGTGTGTATTGTCAATAGTGTAACTAACAATCGGGTGTTCTTACGCAGTTCCCAGGTTAAAGGGCTTTATTCAATAAAATATTATCACTAAGAAGTAGGCTTCCAAAAATCTATTCACACAATAACCATCTTACTGCTTAAGTTCTGCAAAAAGAAAAATCATTTTGAAGTGCGGTTTTTTTTGTAATCAATCTGTAATGGTTGCGAGGGCAATGAGGGCGAAATAAATGTGCGCGAATAAGTGCCAATTCTATTGTATGTGATACAATCACAATGAAAATAACTAATAAGTTGGATTCATTTTATTTTCTTCGGCAATTGTTGCTTTAGCAGCAGGAATGTTAGCTCTCTTAGACTTGGGAGACGATAATTTTGGTTTCCGGATTTTTATAATGCAAAAATTTTAAGCAAAAAGTAGTAACAAACCACTGGCGTAGGCCTACGCTCAGATTATAGCGAACGCGATGGAAAATTTATACTTTATAATGCTTAGTTCTCGTTCTTACTACTTAAGTTTTATATTGTGTAAACTCCTTAAAGGCCGATTCAGACTAGAGTTAACATGGAAATCGTCACGTTAACCTTGCGCTGTCTTTATGTGAAAATTATGACTAATATCGTAATAGCTGCTGTCATTTTGGTGTTAGGAATGATGTGTCGTTAAATAAGTCGTACTGCACAGCTAGCAAATACAGGATACGGCAGAAATAACTCCCTCATTTGTAACGTAAATAACAAAGCAACGCTACAAGCTATTCAAAGTTTCATTTCACAGTTTGAACGAGCTGTGCTGACTATTTACTTCACAGACACATACACATTCACCAGGACGTGGTTTTCAAAATGATATCCTCCAAATGCCGACTGTCCTTTTTCTATGCAATTCTGACGTCTCTCCCTGAAGTTCCGCATTACTCTCCTGGTCATGTCAGGTGAAATTGCCGCGAATTCTTGATGGATGACAACCTTCAGCTCACCAATTTGGGAAGAACGAGTTCGACTGTACAAACGAAGCCACCTGGCAGACCTCGTAGCGTTCGAACACCAGAGAACATTCGTGCAATGAGACAAGCCATTACGCATTCTCCTAAACGTTCGGCCCGTAGGCACGCAGTTGCAATGGGAGTATCTGAGCGCACGGTAGGGAGAATTTTACACACAGAGATGAAGTTCCATCCTTACAAAATGGCGGGTGTGCAGGAACTCAGTGGACATGATTGTGCCAACCGCAGAGCATTGTGTGCGTCTATCCTGGAAGCAGTTCCAGCTGACATCAGTGTACTGGCAGGTGACGAAGCTCACTTTCATCTGTCAGGATACGTTAATAAACAAAATTTTTGGTACTGGGCCGAAATCAATCCTCGTCAACTCCACCAGCGACCCGACCCCTCCAGCGAACGTGTTACTGTCTGGTTCGCTGTCGCTGAGTTCGGAATTATAGGCCCGTACTTTTTGACGAGGACGACCGAACAGTGACAGTAGCATCTGATCGTTACATAGAGATGTTGCACAACTTTCTACAGCCGAAACTCAACGAAGTAGGTAATATTGTTGTGTGGTTCTAACAGGTTGGTGTCACTGCACACACAGCAAACACATAGATGAACCTCCCAAGGGAAATGTTTTCAGGGCGTCTTATCTGCTTACGAGGTTACATTCCGTGGCTGGCCCTTTCCCCCGATCTCGCCCCGTGTGATTTCTTTCTCTGGGGATATCTGAAGGCGCAAGTCTACCAACGTAAGCCGCGAACACTGGACGACCTGAAAGCTCCCATCCATATTCGCGGCAATTTCACCGGACATCACCAGGAGAGTAATGCGGAACTTCAAGGAGAGACGTCAGAATTGCGTAGAAAATGACGGTTGGCATTTGGAGGATATCATTTTCAAAACCACGTGCTGGTTAATGTGTATGTGTCTGTGAAGTAAATAGTCAGCACAGCTCGTTCAAACTGTGAAATTAAATTTTCATAGCTTCTAGCGTTGCTTTGTTATTTACGTTACAAATGAGGGAGTTATTTCTCCCACAATCTGTATAACTGGGACGTGGAAAAGGTCCGTGTGTGTATCTGTGAACGAGTAAATAATCATACAAATATTGCACATAAAAGTACTAGTTTAATCAACATGGTAACACCATCTCTCACTAGTTGCACCTCGTTTGGCCCCCATTCGCTCTCACTGCTTTTCCTAAACATTGGCAGTTTTTAAATATTTTATTAATAATGAAAACACGCAAATGAAATCAAAACATCACTTCTTTTGCATTTATAAATTATTCTCAACCAATGCTTTAAAATGTCATGTAACAGAATTCGGTATAGAAATGAAAATAACAAAGAAAGGCAAACCGTTTTACTAATTTTATTGGCCGTCATAGCCTATTGACGGCTCCGTTTTATGCCTGAAGGGTATTTTTTTCTATTCCTAACCAGACCTAAATCAAAGTAGGAAGTCTGAAGCTCAAGGTAGGGGTAGAACATACTCTCTGTCGCATGTAACTTGTCAAGATTTTGACAGTTCGACGAAAGTAGCGCCAAATGTTTACTTTTCGTTTATGTATCCTTTCGCCATTAGCTGGTGCGCCAAGTGGAGACTATATATTTTATCAACACTCTGTCAGCTAATCCATCTGCCACTGTACTGTAATGCTAAACAAATTTTAAGGTATTTTAGACTGACATCTGTATAAAAAAATTTGTAGGTTATAAACGTAAAAATATAAAACATTGCAAAAAATTTAATATTTGCTAACTTTTTTTAAATTTGTCCTAGATAGTGAATTTGGGTTTACATTTGCGAGACGGTTGTTGTAGCTATTATCACACTTTGGACGTCATAGCTAATATAACTGGAACTAAAAGTAATTCGGGAAACTTTATTGACAACGCACTTTTATTCGCCAACAACTCACCAACGACTATTGCAAAGCAGTAATTCTGCTATTACTGATACTAAACAGTTCGAGTTGGAAATATGTGGCTTGGAATAACGTAAGAATCGCTTAAAAATTATTCACGGGCGTCCCACTTTCTTCGTTTTATTAATACAAAATACACTTAAGAGCCAAAAAACAAAAACTGGTATACCTGCCCAATATTGTGTATCCCCCCCTCCCCCACTTCCCCGAGCACGCAGAAGTGCCGCAAGACGACGTGGCATTGACTCGACTAATGTCTGAAGGTATGTGCAGGGCAGTCCACAAATACAATCTGCACCAATTTGAGAAAGGGTTGCACGTCTGTCACGTTTAATGATTCTCGTCAGTCGTCGTTTGTCCCGTTCTTTCACGATCTTTTTCCAGCCGCAGCGATGTCGAAGATGTGATGTTTTACCGGATTCCCGATATTCACGGTACACTCGTGAAATGGTCGTATGCGAACATCTAAATGTTATCGCTACCTCAGAGATGCTATGTCCCATCTCTCGTGCACCGACTATAACACCACGTTCAAACTCACTTAAATCTTGATAACCTGCCATTGTAGCAGCAGTAACCGATCTAGCTGCCGACCGCATCGGGTTACTCTGATTGGTTCCATTCCTCTGTTATTTGCATACTCACACCTATACCAGTTTTTTTTTTTTTTTTTTTTTTTTTGCTCTTTAGTGTAGTAACAACACGGAAACAATGAAATGGGTTTGCGGGAGAACAACATAGCGTGTAATGGACGTAGACGAACGATTACCAGCCCAATAGAAATTACTAGTAATCAAAATCGCTGTACACGAAACATGTCACTTTAAAAATTATGCAGAGTTCGCGGAAAAATAAAAATATTGGTTTCTGTTCGTAAATTTGTTATTTTACACACGAAAGCTATCTTTTTTTTGTGGCTGGTAATGCTTCGATAAAGATCGGACAGATAGTGCGCATGACATGGCAGAGCGAGTTGTGAGCCGAGAGCGTTATTCAACAGATAGACAGATAGCAGCACATTGGCCTGCCTCTTGATCCCGTCTTTTTAAAAGGTGACTTTTCTTATATTAATGGCTCGAAACGACACGAATTTGAAATATATTTCGTCAAATTATTAGAAAAAATAATTCAACAATACCATGCAATATTTCTGTATGCTTTTGGAATTAATATCAAGCACGTACAGAAACATGGATGGAGAGTGGGGATACGACGTGAAAAGAACTCTCAAGGTTTTGAAGTTGCGTTTCATTTGGATATGGATCAAATGTATCACATGTATTAATTAATATAGGAACTCTTTCTTATGGCGTATTTTCTGCTTGTCTGATGTGCGTCGGCAGTGCACTCAGAATAGCCAACGTAATATTAACTTTTGTTCGTTCGTGCATCAGCCGATACATGATTTTGTAAATGGCACTTTGTTTGTTTCGTATACATCAGGTTGCCCCTCGCTGACTGTCATAATCCTGCCAAATTATATGAGACGGACAAGCGTGCGTTTCATAACTGAGTCCCATAATGCACCTGGGTATGCAGGGAATGTACGTCCATTGTGTAAAAAGAGGACATTGGCGTGGTTCACAAACCAAGAGTTGCGTGCTTGAGTTTCCTGTCTGTTCGTTGAACTGGATGCTTGTTCTTTTTAATATTTATTCAGTTCCAATACGCTATCCTTTGATCGAAATAACCTAACGCACTTCAATTACAAGAGGTTAAATATATTTTATATACACGTAGATTTAACAGGGTTAAACACAGTCGCAGCAAAACGTTAACGTGTAATACGAATAATGTGCTATACCGTAACATAAATATTTTAATAATGTGTAAAATAATTACCATCAGCACCATCATCGATGCAGCAGCCCGTGTTAAAAAGTCGTAAAGCAGACCAAATACGTCTGTAGGCTTAAATTGGAAACATATTATTTTGAAATCTGAAAAATGTTAACAAAGTATTAGATAGGTGAAATACAGAAGACGTGTGAAAGTGTTTTATTACTTGTAGCGGAAGGATACGTAATTAGTACCTGAGAGTAGAACTTTAATAGGGCTGCTGAAAAGGGCGAACTTACCGTGACTTGAGTAAAACAAACAGCAAGCTGTAGGTAGAATAACATTGTCAATATAAGAAAGTAAACTCACCTTGTCGCTTGTCGACTTGGCTAGTGCTGGCCTCCAGCCCTTGGGCCGCCACGAACAGCACAGACAAAAGCACCTGGAAGAAGGCAAACAGTACTCTTTTAATTTTTCATTGGTGTCCTTCAAATTACAGGCTTAAGAAATTCTCATTCCTGTAACATCAAATACGACACAGCCGATGTTCCGCCATTTCTAAATTGAACATCCGTCTTGAAAGTGTTCCATCGTAGTGCGTAATACAAGACACAGGCAAATAATACCGAGCGAGGTGGCGCAGTGGTAAAACACCGGACTAGCATTCAGAAGGATCCGGGCTCGATTACCGAATCGGTCATTCGCATTAAGGATGACCGTGGTTTTTCCCGAAATGCTGGCACGGTTACTTACTACAAACCATGACCGATTCCTTCCCCGCTACTGCTACTGTATAAACGCGCGTGCTTTCCCATAAAATGTCTAGATGAAAATTATGTTTATATACAAATACGGCTGTTCACCTGTAATTCTGACCGTATGAAAATCTGGCATAATTGTACACCTGTGATTAAATTTTTTTAAAATGTTATTTAAATGAAGTGCATATTTAATTATGTAATTGTTTAGTGTTGAAATTATTTTCATTACTCGTATCAGCAAAGCAGCTGGAATTCAAATACTTTTAACAATAAAGCGTAGTTACAAAACTATATATATATATATAACTAAATCATTCCAAAAAAGGTGAACATTCTTTTTTATTTATTTGCTTATATATTGTAATATTATTTAGTCCGTTCGTTTTCTAGACTGACATTATCGGTGACGCATCCTAATTAATATATTTATTTTACGTTAAACCTACAACTATAATCATTATTTTTTTATTGTGGAAAAGTATTACTAATCTATAATTCAAGTACTTTTACTGATTTTTTACTTTGATTTTAGTAACCATATCGTAAAATATGTTTATAAAGAACCAACATTTACGTTCTCGTCAGGCATGTAAAATGCTTTCATCATAGATGTTATGACTGACATCGGCATACTAGGATAAACTCAAAATAGTCCCTAGATGGTATTAAAATGAAAAGCTTGACCTGAAATATTTTAGAAAAAAATCACTCCCAATTTGCAAGCATTCCAGTGCTGGAGTAAGGGCATATGTTGCCCATAATTGTTATTTTTGTGGCGGAGATATCGACATCAAGTATTATTCCTATCGTGGCTGTAAATTTGTATGGATTCTGAGGGAAGGCAGGGAGGCACTAAGCAGGTGCAGTTTACGAGGGCTAATGATGGAAGCTAAATGTGTACAATACGTTTCGAATGCCGTAAAGTTCTTAATAACAGAATTTCGTACAGATCAACTTGGGAAATTTTGATTTATTTATTTTAATTGGGGTTTATGTTTCCAATATTCATATGGGGATTTAAATTTAAATTTTGTGGCAGCATATACATTTTTACCGAACCACTGGAGACTGCGTCATTTAATACGAAACAGAAATACTACAATTTATCAACGAATGACATCTAAAATCGACTTTTTAGTTGCAGTATATTTTACACAAAGTGTTTCAACTGAAATTGTGAACATGAATAAAAACATTTACAAACAGATTCCGGGAACCCTATAGCAGTCGAAACTTTAAAATTTTTCTAATGTAAATATTTATTATCCCTCAGATATTTATCGAGTTATTGCAGATTATGTAATTTGGAACCTAAACGAACTAGTGATGTTTGTCAACCAATTACATACAAAATAAATATAATGTTAATAGCTTGAAACTCTTAAACAAAAAATTTCATTGAAAACCAGTTACAGATAAGTAGCGAAACAGTGGTTTATTTATTGATATACATAGGTTGTTCATGTTAAAGTGGGGATTTTTGAAAGGCATACTCAGGATCTACTTTTCCTTCCGTTCTATATATTTTTACCACATGTAAAATTAACATTACCACGAGCTACATCACTTTATTCGTGCACTATTAGTAAAGTGTAACTATGAAATTGTCAAGAATGTAAATATGTTTTTACACGTATGCGCATAAAACAAACACAAATTAAAGTAAATAAATGTATTGGCCAAAAATGTTAACGTCGCGCCTCTAATCGTACGGTAAGACATGAAGCTGTTTTAACTACCTGGTTGCTAACATTGCAGATAGGCCAGTTAGTGTGTCTGTTGAAATACACACAGTAACGGACAAGCACTTTTTTTTAAGGCTGATTTCAAAAGTGTTTATTTTACCGTGAACAGCCCATACCAAACAGATCGTTAAAATAATCTTAAAAAAGAAAAACCACATAACCCGATAAAAGTAAACAATAAATTAACATCAAAAATTTTAGTTAATTATATAAAAGACCGCAAAGATTGGTTGCTTGCCTTAGATACTCTAATTTACATAAATCATGTTTAATAGATTTTCAGGCACGTCTGTCTTGTAATCAATTTTTTAAATACCTGAAATCGCATTATTAGACAAATTACCATTTAATTTTATGCTTTTTGTTTAATATCATTGAGTATTTTGACGGTTACAAAATGGATAAGTAATATTGTGTTAATCTGTTTAAAANTGCTTTTTGTTTAATATCATTGAGTATTTTGACGGTTACAAAATGGATAAGTAATATTGTGTTAATCTGTTTAAAAATGAGCCAGCTGTGTCAAAGCCGTATTACCATGCAAGTTAGATCCACTTCCAGAAAAAATCGCGTTCTGCTCAAACACATTTATAACACAATTGTTTTTATTTTGATTCTATTAGTGCTGGCGTGATTTTAAATTTTATAACAACTTTTGTACATCTGCGAAACGTTGTGCTTATAATAAATATCGAACTGTTTACTTGTAACACGTCAGAATTATTCTACGTTCACTTTTATCATGTTTGCTTCATCTTTGCGCCGAGCAGGAAGTGAAACCTGATGACAATTTTTCTCTTTCGAAACAATCTTGGTATTATTACAGTTTGTGAATGACGCAAATTTAGCGGTATAGAGTAAATCTTTTACAGCTTGCTTGGACAAGACACAGATCAGCTTAGTCGTAGCATGAACTTAAAGTTACAGTTTTGCTGTTTGCATGTTATATTATCAATCGAGAGCACTGTATTATACTGTAAATTTCATACGTACAACTTTTTATGTAATTTTCAAAGTAGAAAATATTATTTCTTGTGAACCCCATTTATATTACGCTAGGGCAGCTTAAAAACCTTGGTAGAGGCAATAAAACTTGAGGTGAAAATTAACTTCCTCTCAGAGGTGATAATGATATAGGCAGTAGTTTTATAAATAAGTGCGCGAGAGTTCAGATATTTGTCTTTACTGCATTTTGTGCGATGAAGCATATTCTCAACCTCCTGTATTCCCTGAAATTCGCAAATATTGAATCTAGAGTTGAAACTTGCAGCCCGCCAGGAGACGGTTTTCTTGCCACAGTAGATTTTGGATAAATGGATATTTATACAATAAAATACTTTCACATGTATAGCCGTGTGTTCCGAGATTTCAATTACTTATTTTACTGTTTAACAAAACATTTTTTTTAATTATGGCGTCGTTTTAGTTCTGTATCGCTTTTCACGTATTTCACTCGCAGCACTTGATTTTGGGAAACAAAACTTTATTCTAAGGCCGCACTATAACTTGAAAACTTAGTAGGAGTTTCGATAGATACGTTTTGTCTAACTACATGTCATTTTATACAGAATTTTAAGACGAATCCTATGATATGTCGATANTTTCGATAGATACGTTTTGTCTAACTACATGTCATTTTATACAGAATTTTAAGACGAATCCTATGATATGTCGATCATTTAAATCGGATAAATAGTTTGCGAGAAATGAGGGTTTTTAATTTCACTGATGATTGGCTACACGAACTCATTATTTAGTTTTCCTTTTCTAGCGTATTAATTCGGCGAAACTGATATATAAAGATNATGATTGGCTACACGAACTCATTATTTAGTTTTCCTTTTCTAGCGTATTAATTCGGCGAAACTGATATATAAAGATAGCACATTCCTATAGTTATAAGGTGTGCTCTATCGATTGAAATGAGTCTAGTGAGTGTGGTTTTAGCAGTTTCTGAAATATAGATAATTCTTTGGTTAAATTTTGGAATTTTTTAAATATTTATTTTGAATTTCTAACTTAATCGGATCCAATTACATGTCATTTTATAAATAATTTTAAGAAGAATCCAAAGATATGTCACCCATTAAAATCGTATAAGAAGTTTGCGAGAAATGAATGCTTTAATTTCACTAAAGATTGCCTCCACGAACACATTATTTAGTATTCCTTTTCTCTCGTATTAATTTAACCAGACATACCATAAAGATAGCATATTCCTAAGGTTATAAGGGGTGCTCTATCAATTGAAATGAGTCTGGTGAGTATGGTGTTAGCAGTTTCTGAGATAGATTTTTGGCTTTTTTCGATATTTCTTTTGAATTTCTACCTACATCGGATCCAATTACATGTCATTTTATACAGAATTTTAAGACGAATCCTACGATATGTCAGTAATTTAAATCGGATTAGTTGTTTGCGAGAAATTAGGGTTTTAATTTCACTGAAGATTGGCTCCACGAACTCATTGTTTAGTATTCCTTTTCTCTCGTATTAATTTGACCAGACATACCATAAAGATAGCATATTCCTAAGGTTATAAGGGGTGCTCTATCAATTGAAATGAGTCTGGTGAGTATGGTGTTAGCAGTTTCTGAGATAGATTTTTGGCTTTTTTCAATATTTCTTTTGAATTTCTACCTACATCGGATCCAATTACATGTCATTTTATACAGAATTTTAAGACGAATCCTACGATATGTCAGTAATTTAAATAGGATTAGTTGTTTGCGAGAAATTAGGGTTTTAATTTCACTGAAGATTGGCTCCACGAACTCATTGTTTAGTATTCCTTTTCTCTCGTATTAATTTGACCAGACATACCATAAAGATAGCATATTCCTAAGGTTATAAGGGGTGCTCTATCAATTGAAATGAGTCTGGTGAGTATGGTGTTAGCAGTTTCTGAGATAGATTTTTGGCTTTTTTCAATATTTCTTTTGAATTTCTACCTACATCGGATCCAATTACATGTCATTTTATACAGAATTTTAAGACGAATCCTACGATATGTCAGTAATTTAAATAGGATTAGTTGTTTGCGAGAAATGAGGGTTTTAATTTCACTGAAGATTGGCTCCACGAACTCATTATTTAGTTTTCCTTTTCTCGCTTATTAATTTGGCCAGAATGACCAATAAAAATAGCATATTCCTATAGTTATGTGTGATAGATACGCTTTGTCTAGTCATAAATTCCGAAATATTTTTATTTACTGGTCCCACTTACATTGAGTAATCTATAAATGTCGATGTAATAACTGAAAATTATTGGCGAGCCAATGCAACGTTTTAAAATTGCCGTGACGGGATGGCAGTTTCTAAATACGAACACTTACCAGAATAATCCCAGTCATTCTGATTCTCTACTGGACGAAACCACAAACGCAGACGGTAAGCTCTTGACGTTAGTTCGATGTGCTGCCAGCAGCCGTGAACTCAGCTCTTTTATACTGTTTTTCGCCAGACATCGTGGGTAGCTGGAAGCGGTAATGACAGGTTCGACGAACTAACAGCTGGTCCAGAATCGAAGGTCGGAAGGGAAACAGGTAGATACTGAGCGAACTCATCCTCGAAGATGATTGCTCCCAATTAAAACTAGCCAAAAGTTGAAACACGTTCCCTGTAAAGGCGGTGCGGTAACACGACCAATTACTAGAAACATCTGTAACCACTCGTTCCCTCGTGGTCATTGTTTAGCGCCTGCATTTACATAATGGTGGGTTCTCTCACACAAAAGTTCAGCGCGAGGCATATCCTGAAGACTGGCGTGAAAATAACCCCGACTCCTGAACTTTGNGTCCTGAAGACTGGCGTGAAAATAACCCCGACTCCTGAACTTTGTCCTTGTTAGAACGCAGCGGCATGATAGGTGAGCAGCGACTGTAATTACCAACACGTTCACAGCCGAAGCGTGCACGAGAGCGATAAAAAAAAAAATTGAAGGACATTTGCTATTAATCTGAAGCACGGCTTTGCCATGCAACCTGAGGAAATATGGCTGCCANAAAAAAAAATTGAAGGACATTTGCTATTAATCTGAAGCACGGCTTTGCCATGCAACCTGAGGAAATATGGCTGCCATTTTGAATTTATTTATTTTTCCCAGTAACTTTTATTGTAGGCGTATGTTTCAAAATTTGTCTTTGGTGGGCTACAGTTTATAAATTAAGGGGGCTATTTTCCACCAATGAGGTTAAGTAGCGCGGGAGCGATAAGAGCGACAGACACTGTCACGCAGATCAAGTTCCCCATCACCACTACGTCCAGGTTCTCGTCAGTGTTCTCGTAGTGTAGTCAGTGCCGGATTAGCCACGTAGCAAGAGTTAGCAAATGCTACGGGCCCCGCGCCTCAGAGAGCCTCGCTCGTTCCTGCAAAAAAAAAATAATCTTATCAAGTAGGTACGATATGGTATACCACACACCGTCCAATGGAAAGACGTAGTAGTTATTCAATAAGTCAGTGCTGGCCACACCATATACAATTTACGAGTATATTATGTTGCAAGTTGGCAACACCACAATACTTAGAAGGCGAATCCCGTAATATTGTTTTTGAGCTGTCTGCTGTTTGTATAACCCGACCATTTAGAATAGTTTTCTATTGATGACCAATAAGAAAGCAACTAATGGACATTTAATTTTATAAGTCTACTATTACAGTCAATCGTTTCTTCCACATTAAATTTATTTTATTTTTCTTTTGTTTGAAGAAGGTGAAGGTTTTTTTTTTGTTTTCGGACATTTTTTTACATTGTGTTGCAGTTTCGCAGTTCTTACGTTTATTTTGTGTTATTGTTTTTGTTTACTGATCATTTTGGGCTGATACAACATCAATGTATAATACTACTGTTTTACAACAGTAAAATAAGATTAGATATTTATTTTGTTCATAATATACTGCATCAAGTTAAAAAAAACAAGACATGTTTTAGGGCCGAAACTCAAAAGGGCGATGCGAATTCATTATTAAACGGTTTTATTTAGCTACACAAACTTCACAATGTACAGTCAAGTGCACGTCAAGCTTGACACCACCAGTATAAGCTGGCCGGTCCAAAGTTCGAAGTGTCAAGTTTGACGTGCTCTTGACCGTAGGTACCTATATATTTTTGTTTGTTTTAAATCTCCTAATCAAAATTTCACCTATTTCTCGTTAACTAATTGAGCTCAAATTTTGTAAGCAGGTATATTTCCGGTGACAATATAATATTATGATAACTTCTGGATTCAACTCCTCAGCCCTGATGCTGCAGGGATACTGCCCGCAAAAACTATAACATAGTATACCGACTGGTTTTAAATTACCATTATTTCATGGGGAGAGATTTCATCACTAGTTTTTAGGTTACTCTTATGTCATGATTTTATTTTGTAATTTTTTTTTCTATTTTATATACAGATCGATATTAGCAGCAGACCTACAGATACGGGCAGACACTATGCTTCTGGAAGTGCAAAGCGTAAAGCAAAACATGAAAAATAAAAAAAGAACCAATCTGTTATATCAAAGACAAGTAAACTGTCTGAGTTTTTTAATGTTCGGAATGATGTTCCTAAATCTAAAGAAATTGAAATAGAAAACACAGAGGTTGCATCTCATTATACAGATGATGACGGCAGTATAAGAAATTCATTAGGATCTGTAACTATTTCCGATATAGCCACATGTACTACAAATTATACTGCACTCGAACAGACAGCAAGTCCTCCCAATTCAGACATATCGTCGTCTAGCCAAAGATAAGTTAAAAGCACAGCATGTCCTCTAAACCCAGAAACATCGTCTTCAAGCCAAAGAGAGGTCGAAAGCATATGACATGCTTCCGATCTTACTACATCTTCTACATGCCAAAAACAAAACAAAAATAAAATGTACTCCAATGATATTGCTAAATGGCCGAGCAACTTTGATCGAGATTATTGGATTCCGAAAGGAAGTAGCTAAGTGCAACATATTAACAAAAAATTTTTGTCTCCAGAGAAAATGTATGACAATGAAAATAAACCACGTTTCTGTCAGAGGTCATTTTTCACATATAGACATNTTTGTCTCCAGAGAAAATGTATGACAATGAAAATAAACCACGTTTCTGTCAGAGGTCATTTTTCACATATAGACATAAATTAACGGATAAAACTCACATGAGAGATTGGTTGTGTTATTCAGAAACTAAAGGGAAACATTTTTGTTTTGTTTGTAATGTTACGGATTCAGACGGTTCGGCACTGTTTACGAAAGATGGATTAGATGATTGGAATAACGTGCATATTTTGTTGAAAAGACATGAAGGAAGCACTTCGCATAGACAAGCAATAATTTCGTTGTTAGTTAGTAAAAACAAGGATGCGCGTGTCGATTCTCAACTTGTAAACCAAATAGACACCGAACAAAAATATTGGCGGACATTCTTAGAACGAATTACTGCAGTATATTAAAAAAATCGTCTTGCTCCAGAACGTAAAGCCCCATCAGATGAAATTGTTGGTTCACCTCACAGTGGAAATTATTTAGGTTTATTAGAATTAATAGTTAAATTTGACATTTTCCTGGCCGGANTGTTGGTTCACCTCACAGTGG
Organism: Clitarchus hookeri; assembly: GCA_002778355.1. Classification (NCBI taxonomy): domain Eukaryota; kingdom Metazoa; phylum Arthropoda; class Insecta; order Phasmatodea; family Phasmatidae; genus Clitarchus; species Clitarchus hookeri. The sequence continues at coordinate 633,740 of NQII01000371.1, forward strand.
AAATTATTTAGGTTTATTAGAATTAATAGTTAAATTTGACATTTTCCTGGCCGGACATGTACATATTCATGAAATAAAGGAAAGGGACATACGTCATACTTGGCAAAAACAACATGCGAGGAATTTATCTATCGAATTGCATCAAGCATACTGAAGCATATTATTTGCGAAATTAAGAGACGCAAATACTATTCAGTATCATTGGATTCTACTTCAGATATATTGCATATAGACCAACTGACTCTGATAGTGCGCTATGTCCTACCATCTGGACCAGTGGAAAGGTTTGTAAGATTCTTGGATATGGAAGACCATACTGCTGAACAACTCACTCAAAGTTTACTAGATTTTTTTAATGAGAATGGTATTAATATCAAAGATTGTCGAGGGCAAAGTTATTACAATGCCAGCAACATGAGCGGGAAATACAGCGGCTTACAGGCACGAATTAAGGAGGTAAATAAGTACGCGGAATACATTCCCTGCTTTGCACATTCTTAAATTTGGTTGCCAAGTACGCTGCAGAATGATGTACCGAAGCATCATTTTTCTTCGATTTCGTTGAAAGCCTATATTAATTTTTTTCCACTTCAACCTATCTATGGGGTCTTTTTACGAAAGCATTAAAAGATACTAGTTCAAAAATTCAAATTTTGAAAAGATTATCGGACATTAGGTGGTCTGCCCGAGCTGATGCGACGAAGGCACTTTTATGAGGTTTTACCATTATCAAACAAGTTTTAGATGACATGTCTAATAACAAGGATCAAAAGGTAGAGTGTCGTAATCAAGTTTACGGACTAGTTTCGAAAATGAATAAGTTAGAAACGGGAATAATGATTATTGCGTGGAACGAAATTCTAGAAAGTTTGCAAGCGACTAACGCTTTGCTGCAGTCTTATGATCAAGACCTTAACACGGGATACGCTCTTTATAAATCATTACACGGGTACGTCCAAGCAATGCGGTCTACATTTTCAGATATAGAGACAAAAGCCAAAACCTTAACTGGCTGTGAAGAATATCAGCAACTGGCTTCAAGAAAACGCAAGCGTCAAATAAAGTACGACCATTTTAGCGGTTCTACTACACTCAATGAAGTTGTAAGAAATCAAACACCTGGACAATATTATGAAATGCATGTGTTTATTATCATTATTGATAATGTGCTGTTTGCATTAGCTAAACGCATGGAAGTGACCATCAAGTGACCAGTGTATTTGGAATACTTCGGCAATTAAAATCTTTAACGGCAGAAGAGATCTTGAAAAGAAGTTCAATTATCGTCAGTGCTTACCCAGACGATGTGGAAGACAGTTTGGGCAACGAACTGGTGCAGTTCGCTGAGCTGCTCAAAACAGATGTGGCTCGAGGCTCTGGAACTTCAATTTTATAAACTTTTAACGGAAAATTCATTAGAATCGTGTTTCCCAAATGTAGAAATAGTGTTACGCATTTACTTGAGTTTGATGATCACCAACTGCAGCGGAGAACGTTCTTTTTCAACATTAAAGCGCATTAAAAATGAGTTAAGGAACACAATGGGACAAGAACGTCTAAATGACCTACCTCACTTTAATGAACATAGAAATGATTTACTAAGAAATGTTGATTTTACTGGTGTTATCTCTAAATTTGCCCACATTAAATCACGATAATTTTTTTTTGTAAATATGCTAAAGGTTCCATACAACAACCCGAGGCTTCCGCTGACTAGGATTTTCTATAGTGACCGAAGCAGTACCAACCTTGGCAAACATTCTCCCCTCGCTACGATTTGTGAGGAGTACAACGAGACAGCGCGTTCCTGCAGGACTTGGGACATATTTTATGACTCTGCTGGCATTTAAAAACAAATTTATGACATTCTTAAAATTACGCCTACTGTTTTAGTTCTATATTTTTATGATTGTGACTATTTGTATTTTATTNTAGCTAGGATTTGTGAGGAGTACAACGAGACAGCGCGTTCCTGCAGGACTTGGGACATATTTTTTGACTCTGCTGACATTTAAAAACAAATTTATGACATTCTTAAAATTACGCCTACTGTTTTAGTTCTATATTTTTATGATTGTGACTATTTGTATTTTATTAAATTTAATTATCTGTAACTTAGTTTGACCTAAATTTTTCCTTTTTTTTTTTATTTATGTTTTTAGTTTAGTTTTTATTTAATATTAAACATTTATTTTAATCTTAAATTTATACCTTAATTTGACACGTTTTTATATTTTTGATGGAGTCATTTTTTCTTTTTATATTGTAATCCTCTATTGTTTGATTAAGAATGATGTTTTCGCCTGTTATCAAACTTTCTTGTAGTTATTTTTAATGTGAAATAAGTGTGTTGTTGGCGTCCCAATTAAATAAATGTGCTGTTTTATTTTATATCCTAAACTTTAATACCTAAAGCAAACCAAGGGCCTCTTGTTCGCATTTACTACAGGCCCCGCGCTGGCTTAATCCGGCACTGAGTGTAGCATGTACCTATTGGACTTTCAGCGGCGAACCTGTCGTTTTACTGGTGGAAAGTATGTGGCAGGGTTCATTGCAGGCTCTCATCGTAGTTATGCTCGTATCCTGGCAGTACATTTTAAAAGACAATAACTTAAAAAAAAAAAGCAGTTTTTTACAATGTATTTTTGTTTCGTAGGTAAACATATTAGGGACACGTTTAATAGTTTCGTCAAAAAACCAGTATTTAAAAGATACTGCAACGCAGTTCAAGCAGTAGATAGGCGGACCCCTTGTGACTGCTATGGTTTTTCACATTTGTTACATCCATAGAACATTAGTATATTGCCGCCATTACTTGTAATCGATTCCTCATGAAAAAATATTTATACGTCATACATAAATATTAACATCATGAAGTTTGCTAGTGCACTGCTGAAAAATGGTAGAACCAAGACAATAACCTATTCAATAACCTGTCTTTCATAACTAAATTGTCCTTAAAAATAATTCCTGAATTACCATACACTTCAGTTTGTTGACATGATTAATTATAAATAAAGTCGAGTATTCTTGATTTACCGACAAAAATGACAATTACATCACTATAGCAAGACTTCTTTGTTTCAAAATAAGTAGCATTTTTTGTTCAATTGAAAGAAGTCCAAGATTTGATAGTCTGTCTTGTTTCTGGGAGTTTCTTATGTATGTCTTTATTCTTATCAGTGAGGAAAAAGAGCGTTCAACAGATGAACTTGTTGCTAGAATGGTAGCTATTAAAGAACACAATTTGTAGAATTCAGGAAAGCTGTCTACATTTAAATCACATTGTTTCAGCAATTCCATTATCTCAATAACTGCTTTTGACCTGATTTCTGAAAAATAGAATTTTGCAACTGGTTCACCCCTAAGATGATTAAAATTAAAGTGATTAAGTTATAGAAAATTATTTGAAAGAGGCAAAAGCTTCCTCGGGGAACGTTTTAGAATTTTATTGGTTTTATTTGGGTCCATTAGAGCCAGAATATTTAAGTTCCGAGTGTAATAAATCTAGCACTAAGCAGCAACAAACTGTTGTCAATTATTTATAAATATAACTTTTTAGCTACCTTCGAAATCAGTTTCGTCTGATTTCCGTTTTTTTTTTTTTTACTGCTAGTATCATCTTAAAATACAAACCAAATTATATTAAATGAGTCCCCCTTATTTTAATAATAGGCACCTGTACCCAATNAGTATCATCTTAAAATACAAACCAAATTATATTAAATGAGTCCCCCTTATTTTAATAATAGGCACCTGTACCCAATATGGACACCCTAAGGAAAATGTATTTTATTCACCCCCGTGTACACGTCATAGGACTCCAAAAATACATGACCACTATCCCTGGACTGTTGACTATCATTATTAAAATTAGCGACCTTGTAATTATTCTGGTTTAATTTAAATGATAAAAACAAAAAATGTTTACAAGTGTTCATATAAGGAACCACCTGTCCCTATTATGGACATGCATGTCCATATTAGGGACAGGTGGTTCCTTATTGACCTACTACACAGGGTGTATGGAAGAGCCACTCTTCCAAGGGATTTTAGAGGAGAGGGGATAGAAAAATATATCTTAAAGTATTGCGGGGGAGGGGGGCACAGTAAATATCTTCAGAACATGCACTTTAGAAAAGGGAGGGGGGGTCATTTTCGGTTGTGGCTCTTCGAAGACCCATGCAAAAAGGCACCTCAGTTACTACAAAATATTATGAAATAATATTGTTGGTTTTGCTTAGCTTTATTGCATCTGTCTGCAGAATTTACATGTGTTATTACTCAGTCCTCACAGGATGGACAAATAAAAACTTCTTCATCATTGGCGGTAAGTCCCACACAGTCCTCATGGACATATCTGCCGCATGTGATGCATAGCCGCATGTCTGCAACAGCATCAATACTGCATAAGAAGCAGTACCAGCTCTCCTTTGTTGAGGAAGTCATACCACTGGTACCTGCGATTTCACCAACAGATACCCTACTGAGGGGAGGCTTCTTTTGATTTTTCTGCAAGGGCTTTTTGGAGGATTGTTTTCTTGGAGGAGGTTTTTTGGAGAATTGTTCAGATGGCAGCTTGTTGAACAAGGATTGTACCACTTTGATGCCTTTTGAGTTTATCGCCTGGCGACGTTGTGTCTTCGTCCTTCTTACAGTTGGAGTCGATAACACGCTGGTGAAGGAATTTTCCATGGAAAATGATCTAGCAGGTGATGAAGGTGGGTCAATAACAGGAGAAGGTATGTTGTTAACAGGAGCTTCAACATCTGTTGCAGTTTCCAAATGTGGTGCATTTTCTTCCCCTTCTGCTGCTGGTTCCGGAATTGCAGTAATGTCACTAGGCGCGAAGGCTTCATCTGGAATTATAGTTGGATCGAAAGGAAAAATTCCAGTTGCCTGAAAACCTGAAGTTATGTTCGACAGAGTCATCGAACGATTCCAAACCTTCCTAAAGATTTCCCCAAATCTAAGTCGAGTGATCTGTCTATCAGGGTGACGAGTGAAATGGAGCAATACTTCATCATCCCAGTATGATTCAAAAGCTTTAAAAACAGCTTTGTCCAAGGGCTGCAATTCATGAGTCGTGTTGCTGGGCAGGCAGTAGAGTGTTACATTGTGCTCGTCTGCCTTTGTCACGATTTCTGCGTCCAAATGAGAACTGGCTCCATCAAAAACAAGAAGAGTGGGACCTGCAGTTTTGAACTTAGCGAAATGTTCCAACCAAGTGCAGAATACCTCAGTGGTCATGCTGCCTTTAGGGGTCATCATAACTTCTGTTCCTGGAGGCATGTTATCCTTCCATTCTTGTTTCATCCTCTTTCCTTTGAAAAGCAACATGGGAGGAATGCTGTGGCCGAGGGCACTACAGCAAGAAACAATTGTTACATTTTCTGCATGCTCTGGTGCAATAAAATGCACCCTTTTTGCCCCTTTTCGTGCAAGAACATTCTGTTGATGGTGGATAGTAAGCCGGCACCCTTTTTCATCCATGTTATAAATGTGCTGCGGTTGATTTACAATATCCAATTCTTCCAAGCACGCTTGCAGTTTCTGAAAATGATCAGAAACAATTGCCCGGTTCAGCTTCTGGGCTCTCCCTGGATTGAGGTTCTGAGACTTCCTTTTAGCAACAAGTGGGTTGTTTTTCAAGAAAGCTGCCAACCACTTCCTTCCAGCCATCTTTGTTGCTTGGTTGAAATTGTGCTTCAAACCCATCTTCTCAGCATAGGTGAAAATACTCCTTCGTAGTAATCTCCCAGTAATTGGCATGCCTACGTCTGCTAGTCTAAATATTCTTGCACAAAGTTCAGCTTGCTGCTTTTCTGTGAGCATGAATTTGCGGCCCAACTTTGGCTTTCGGATTTGATCATTCACCTGGACAGTCTTGAAAATTCTCATGAGAGTTGTCCTTGGAATCCCTGCTGCTTCAGCTGCACTGGCAAATGATGTCCCACTGTGTACGGCTCGAATGGCATTCTGCAATTTTTCCTCTGTCCACTTGCCTCTTATTTTCGGCCCCATAATGAGCAAATCTTTAAAAAATCTGAAAACAAAAAACAGTGAACACATAAGAAGGACAAAATTGACAGTTTATTCACAGGTAATTTGGACGACCTTCTATTTTATATTCTATTGTATTTCTATTATATTATATCTATTATTTTATTTCTATTATAACCTATATTTTCTCTTTTGAAATGTTTTTTTTAAATGTTCCCCCCCCCCTTAAGTCCCACCTCACCTTAAAAATTAAAATTTCTCGATGCAAATATTTTACATTACTATCTCAGCATCTGATTTGAAACATTTTTGCAATTGAAAACAAAAATTTTAAGTAACAGTTCAGAAAATAAAAGTCGTTCAAGTAATCACTGACAAACCTGTAAAAAGGTGTACTTCCACTCTTAATTCGCAATGTAATGTGCGGATACTATAATTAAGATTAAAAATAAATATAAACATTATTTTATTATGAATTAGCTAAATAAAATAACATCAAACAGATATTTTACAAATTTGTGAATCTGAAGATTCACTTGCTGTACTTTCAATGTGGACATAAGGTGTCCATATTGGGAATCGGGCGTAGTTTTACTAAATCTTGTAATAAATAAACAAAGAAAACATTTTTAAGCAATATATGCAATAGCAATCGAAAATATGTTTTATCAGCTTTCTAAAACACTCCACGTTTCAATTATTTAAAGTAATTTTACCATATATAATAAGAATTTACACATACCTGTAATTACGATCAGCACACCACGAAACAACACGTTTCCTTCCAAATGGCGAACAGCGCGCTTTTTTGCTCTTTACAGGCTAAATTATCTTTTCAACTGCTTTTCTTCACGGACATGTAGCGCCATCTCTCGATCAAAATTGTTACTTCTAAAGATATTAGGGGTGTCCATATTGAGAGCACTGTCCATATTGGGTACAAGTAATTTCTGCTTCTTTCAGTTTTTGGAGGCAATAATCAATGTGGAAAGTCCAAGCTTGAATAATATGAAACAATGAATCCGTAATAGAAAATAAATCAGAAAAAAACACGTAACAGAAAATCAAAATCGGACGCTTTTAGTGCAGTTAGGAAACCACGTGATGCAATATAAGTTTCATCATCCTATTCATCAGGATTTTCTGTTATGTTTTCAAAAATACCGATTAGAGCTGTTTTGTTTTCAAAAACTGCGTGAATCAAACCGCAGTTGAAATTCGATCTTGTTGGGCAAACTTTGGGAAAACGTTGGCACACCAGTTTGTCCAATGCATTAGTGCGCTTCGTAGAGCGAGAAAAAAATTAGGCAAACCCACTTAATGTTTAAAAAATAATACCATGCAATCTCTAATATTGTTAAGTGGCTATGAAAGCACAAGATCAAGTCTATGCGCGCAGCAGTGTATAAATATAGCATTACTGTACTTTTCTCGTACTTTTTGCTGTATCCCATTAAGCCATAACAGCAACTCCATCATATCTTTGCGATACCTTTTTTTTTTTTTTTGGTCGAAGGCGTACTCGCCTACTAATTTAAAAACATGATATATCAATGCTTCTGATGATATGCCCGTACGTCGGTGAAACCGAGAAATCTTATTTCAAGGTTACCCTCCCTTGTCACATACCGCGACATGCTCACAATATCTGTCGTTTCATCTAGGATTTATGCCACAAAAGGAGTCAACCTAATTTGTACTTTTAATTTCTCTCGCGATCAATTCGGCGACACTTTCTATAATGTAATTTTGTATATTACTGGACAAACCTGCAAAAACTTTAGATGTTTCCAAATGTGAGGACAACACTGAGTCGTAGCTGCTCAACAGATTTACTAGTTCCACATAATTACCTGGGTTTGAAGACCCCTCTTTTTCATCATGGCCGGGAATGAAAATTCTTGTTGCCCAAGAAAGACAGTCACGTCTATAAGAAGATTAAAAATGTCACAGTTTCTGTATACTGTTTGATTGTGTTTTTGATCATCAACACAAAGCTACTCGTTTAAGTTCAAATCGACTAGCGTGAATCCGAACAAATACGTCTGGGAGAATTCGTGTATATGAGCTGCTTTATTATTTCCCGTGTCACTAAACCCGCTTTTATTCCATACTCCTTTCCCCGATGTAAACATAAAACGTGGTCAAAAATATAATTTTTATTTCTATTTACATCCAGTAAGTCATTCGTGGAGGTGTAAAAATTGGTCTTATAATGTCGTCTGCACTGCAAACCACTTGATTTAGCCTTTGTTACAATGCACATGTCTGGAGTCGGCCTACCACGTAAGATTACATTTCTTTACTGTAAAAAGCCCCTAGCATTGAAAGATGAACTGAACAATTGTCTTCACCTCATGCTTGTCTTGTCTGCTGTCATTAAACCCCCCCCCCCTTACCATCCNCCCCTTACCATCCGAGACACCAGCTACGTCTTCTTCCCCTCGCAACCCGCCCCAGGTTCAATCCAAGGCCTCTGCCCACAACGCCCGCAGAAGTCGCTCTTGGTTCCCTTGGCTGATAAGCGCAGAGTGGCTGTGTCGCCTGTCTGTAATTTACATTTGTCATTTGTCACTGAGAAACTTGAAATGAGGTGAAATATAACCGATTACATGTAACAGTTAAAATTATTACCAAAATTAATGTTCAAACTAGCTATTTCCTTTACATAAAAACTCGCANCGATTACATGTAACAGTTAAAATTATTACCAAAATTAATGTTCAAACTAGCTATTTCCTTTACATAAAAACTCGCAATTACTTGCTAAACACCTGTCAGAACAGAACCGGGTGGCTGTCTTGGTTCCCTATTCCCTATGCACGAAGATGGAGGAGAAAGGAAAGGCTGTGCACGGAAAAACCCGAAGGAGAAGCTGACGGTGAGTCCGAACACATTGGCAGTGGGTTGAATCACTATGCGGTTAGAAAGCAAAAGAGAGGGGCCGAGGAAGCGGAAAAGAATAAGAGGGAAGGGAAATAATACGTTGGAGTACTACTAGGAAGTAGGGTGTGTGACTGCACGTCGTTTACAAGACGAGTAACAAAATTATTTGTGTTATATATTTGAGTAGAGAACGAACGGTTCCCTTGGGAATATTCGCCCTTGCGCCTGAACATTAATACTTGCATATCCCTTCTGATTAATGTATTCGTCCCCGAACATTGATGGTTTTCAAATGTCTACCTGGGTGCAATCTAATGACGCACAACAGTTGGTAAATTAAAGTGTGTTTGCCCCAGAAACTTCGTATTACTCAGTTATTGCACTGTAGAAGGGAAATTAATTAATCCAGTTATGAGGTTTTTAGAGAATATGTTTAATAGCATAATTGTAATCTATTCGTTGTATCTTCACACTTTTTGAATGAAACCTTCGAAAATTCATCCCATGTATGGCATGATTGGTTGTTGCCTAAATATGGCATATATCACAAGCATTTTATATTTATGTTAACATCAAAGTATCTTAATTTTTATTAAATTGAACTTGTATTTGTGTTTAAACTATTTTTTTTATATTTCATTTATAATTAATTGTAATTAAAACAGGTATGAAATAGGTGTGTTGGAACTGCCTAGTAAGAAATAGTTCTCATGCAAAATATTATTAAACACAGTGTACATGAATGTGGTGCATTATCCCTTTAGTGTAATTTTCTAGACTTCGTTAAGCTTTGTTTGCGGGAGATGAAGGAATAGCCGGAATGTATCATTTTTCAGGACTTCAGAAAAGTTGTAAGTAACCGTGAATTGACTACAATAGATTTAAACATTGTAATTATATCATTAAATTTAATTTTTAAAATTGTTTATTAAAATATTTTAGATTATAACTAAATATATAATATGATTGAATTATATGAAAAGTGGTCCAAGCTACTCCCAATTTATACTACTAATAATTTTTCAAGAAAACGCTATTTTTTTTAATGTTAAAACAACTTAGATAGTGTGTAAAAGCACAATACATAAGTTCATTTGAGGAGAGGATAGTACGAAATGCTGTAGTTTTTTATACATAGGTTTATATGAAGTGCTCTCTGCTCACTCTCCCGCATATTTCAAGTACAAATTCTCCTGCCGATGTAAGTGCAACACAGGATAGGAATTGTGCTCGCCAGAGACTGGGAAATAAATAATGCAGTTGGATGTTTTAGTATAAAAAAAATATGATCTATGAAAAGCGAATTTTTTTTATCACCAACAAAAGAGATAGTCGTGGGATCTTTATTGAGTTACAAAGAAAAAGCCCGAGTTCGATTTTCAGTCTCTCCATGTAGAACATGTTTGTAAAAATACTAAAATATTCTGAATTGAAAAAGTATTGGTAATATAAATAAATGTTGTAATGTTTCCACACCTTGATTGTTCAAAATAATTTTTTTACTTTCATGTTGATTATAAAATGTTCACATTTAACATAATAATTTTAATTTCAAAGCAACATCATTTTTATAATGTTCAAATTTATAATTTTAATGTAAATATTTAATTCAGTTTTAAAGCAAATTCTTTTTTAAAACTATGAACTTTTAAGTTTGTGGATGTAGCACAATAATTTATAAGATAGTCAAATTTGTTAATTCATTATTTTTAATATCTTTTAAAATTTATAAAAAATTTTATTTTTAACATAACTACTGAATTGATTTTTTAAAACAACATTTTTACCAAAACTGGATTTACAAGGAATAATATTATCCTTAATCTTTCATTAAAAAAATTGTTTCATCGAAGTTACCAAATTGTAAATTCGTAACATAATCATTTAATTTATTTTCAAAGCAACATATTATTTTAATTAATCAAATTTAAATGTTATATAATTAATTATTTAACAGATTTGAAAACNATTTTCAAAGCAACATATTATTTTAATTAATCAAATTTAAATGTTATATAATTAATTATTTAACAGATTTGAAAACTACATATTTCGTAAATTGATAACAATTTATAGTTTTAATATAATTACCCAACTAAGTTTTACAACATATTTTTANACTACATATTTCGTAAATTGATAACAATTTATAGTTTTAATATAATTACCCAACTAAGTTTTACAACATATTTTTAAATTAGGAAATTACGAAACTAAAACATATTTTGCGATTTGAATAGGTCTTTGAATACTTTGTTAATGTTTGAAGTCNAATTAGGAAATTACGAAACTAAAACATATTTTGCGATTTGAATAGGTCTTTGAATACTTTGTTAATGTTTGAAGTCTTTTTTTATATCAAAATATTTCATTTTTTCATTAAATTCATCATTGCGATTACTCTAATAATTTTTAAGTCTTTCTTAAAAGTCATAATTTAAACATATTCATCAAAATATATTTTTAGGATGTTTTTTATTATTCGTTTTAAAATACTTATCCTAACAGCTGATTAATGACTTCCTGGACAAACCTGTTATTTAATAATAAAGACATTATATTAGAAAATCTATATCCCTATTAAAAAAGCTATGGTACTTTTGAGCATAAATCGCCACAGTCGGCAGCACAGGAGTTTCGCTCCACGCGGACCCATCAGTACCTTCAACTTTTGCTTAAATCATTTTCATTCTCCATAGTAATGTAATTAGCAGGAACATTTCGCTTCTTTAGTGCCGAGGGGACAACCGTTTGCCTCCCTGCAGTTTTAACAAGGGTTTAATGCGCCATGCGTACCTCCTCTAATTTTTCCATGGCTTAGTCCAGTTTTACAGCATTGGTCACCGGCAGACCGAGAGCCGGGCCCACTTCATAGTGAGCATAGTGTAAGGGCATGTATCACGAACCATACGTAAACGCCTAAAGCTGACGCTTGAGTTTTCTTGTTTTCACCACCTCTGGGTATTTAGGGCGCTACAACTACTTGTAGCAAACCAGAGTGTAAGTAAGTTTACCAATAGTGTAACATTCATTTTCAATCTTTTGTCCTAGACTTTTGTTCAGGGATTGTTTAATTGAAATTTTTGAGAGAACACACTTANACATTCATTTTCAATCTTTTGTCCTAGACTTTTGTTCAGGGATTGTTTAATTGAAATTTTTGAGAGAACACACTTAGTTCGGAAGCTATGTAAGCAGCAAGTAATTTCAACTTACCTTTAATTATATGTTATTCTATTCTTACTGCATATAGTAGTGTTAGTGTATTATCTAACCGATGGCTAGTGAAAGGAAACATTTAAGATGTGAAGTAAAATTTNGTAGTGTTAGTGTATTATCTAACCGATGGCTAGTGAAAGGAAACATTTAAGATGTGAAGTAAAATATTTAGGCCCTATAAGATGTTAAATCTAGCATTGGAGTGGTAATAAATGAATACATCTGCTGTGTCACAGTCAAGTAAAGCCATCCTTACAATAAGACAATACAGTAATAATTTTAGCAAAATTTTTCTACCACCTTTGCTTTCAGTTCTTGCACAGTAATGTATGCTTTTTTTATTGTTTGAACCGAAAAAATTGCCTACAAAATTGGGTTAAATGATGTGTACACATGTATGTGTGTGTCGCAGAATCCCCGAGGACACTGTTAAATGATTAATAGTTTAATACAAATTTTTCAATTAACTGAACAATTATTTTTCATCCACCACTTTTGCTAACCGCGACAATCATCAAGGAACACTAATTTTAAAAAGCAGATTTTAATCAATTTGATTTTTTTAAATTGCAATTACCAATGGCTTTACTTCAGATCCTTAGAGAACCACCTTTGCGAATTTGTAAACTAAAGAAATGTAAACATTTCCTCCATAAATGAATTCATATTTTTAATTCGCAGTTACGTATTTCGTGGAACCAACATCTTTTTATCTCTTTTCAATATCATTAAATAGTGCAAAACAATCAGTGAAATTAACTGGTTTTAATATCGTATCTATATATGAAGATATAAGACAAAAAAATATTATTTTTGTTTTCATTTTTCATTTGACATTTATACTGGTAAATATTATACACTGGAGAGTAAAAAAATGGTATAGGCATGCGTATGCAAATAATAGAGGTATGGAACCAATCAGAGTAACGCGATATGGTCGGCAGCGCCTATATAAGACAACAAGCGCCTGGCAAAGTTGCTAGATTGGTTACTGCTGCTACAATGGCAAGTTGTCAAGATTTAAGTGAGTTTGAA
>NQII01000371.1:646903-677098 GCA_002778355.1 Clitarchus hookeri
GGCCTCCCGCGAGTTATGTTCCACATCGCTCTGGTTAATCCAGCGCAAGATAAGAAAGAAAGATCCCCGCCACCTCTCTACTAGTTTCTCCTCTCCCAATAATAAAGAGCATGGTACCCACTTATCTTTCTACTGTAGCATTTTCTCATAATGCATGTAACAATTTATAATTCTTTCTTGTCGAAAGGGTTTTTACGGTATCTTTGCCGGTTTTTCCCTTTCTCTTCTAGATGTAGTTAGTTAACTATAAGTACTTTAGGGAGGTTTTTCATGGCCAACTCGTCCATGGGAAACCCAATCCCTCTTTGCCGCGATGCATGTCTCCTTGCATGTTTTTCCTTCCCTTGTAAGCGTAAGGGACTAGCCCTGAAACGCAATAATCCCGTTCCTACCGCGGACTAACATAACACTTAGTTTTAGAGTAGGTTAGAAAAAAAACTACAGTCGGCTCACAAAATATGGGACGTAGCATCTTCGAGGTAGTGATAAAATTTGGATTTTCGCGTACGACCATTTCACGAGTGTACCGTGAATATCGGGAATCCGGTAATACATCAAATCTTCGACATCACTGCTACCGGAAAAAGGATCGTGAACGAAGGGGACAAACAACGACTGACGAGAATCATTAAACGTGACAGACATGCAACCCTTTCTCAAATTGGCGCAGATTTCAATGCTGGGGCATCAACAAGTGCCAGCGTGCGAACTATTCAATGGACCATCAATGATATGGGCTTTCGGAGCTGAAGGCCCACATGTGTACCGTTGTTGACTGCACAACACAAAGTTTTACACCTCACCTGTGCCCGCCAACACCGCCATTGGACTGTTGATGACTGGAAACATGTTGCCTGGTCTGACGAGTTTTGTTTCGAATTGCATCGGGTGGATGGATGTGTACGGGTATGGAGACATCCTCATTAATCCATGGACCCTACATGTTAACAGGGGACTGTNATCGGGTGGATGGATGTGTACGGGTATGGAGACATCCTCATTAATCCATGGACCCTACATGTTAACAGGGGACTGTTCAAGCTGGTGGAGGCTTTGTCATAGTATGGGGCATGTGCAGTTGGCGTGAAATGGGACCCCTGATACGTCTAGATACGACTGACAGGTGACAGATACATAAGCATCCTGTCCAGTCACCTGCACCCATTCATGTCCATTGTGCATTCCNGATACGACTGACAGGTGACAGATACATAAGCATCCTGTCCAGTCACCTGCACCCATTCATGTCCATTGTGCATTCCGAAGGACATGGACCATTCCAGCAGGACAATGCGACACTCCACACGTTGAGAGTTGCTACCGAGTGGCTCCAGGAACACTCTCTGACTTAAAACACTTCCATTGGCCACCTAAATCACCAGACATGAACGGTATTGAGCATATCTGGGATGCCTTGCAACATGCTGTTCACAAGAGATCTCCACCGCCTTACATTCTTATGGATTTGTGGATTGCCCTGCAGGATTCATGGTGTTAATTGCCTCCTGCATATCTTCAGACATTAGTCGAGTCCATGCCACGTCGTCTTGCAGCACTTATGCGAACTCGTGGGGGCCATACACGATATTAGGCAGGTGTACCAGTTTTTTTTGGCTCTTCAGTGCAAATTTATTCTAAAATACATGTTCTGGTAAATTGCAGTTAAGTATGTTTTGTAGTGTGCTAATTTTATTTGTGGCCGCATGTTCAAAATTATGTATAAAATCAGTGGGCTATACACTACTGAACTGCAATGACAATTATATACCTTTTGACGTGAACCAGGCGTTCACAGGTACCTTTGTGCCCACTGTGACTGCCGCAGTAGTGTTCTCCACTCCAGATGCACCACACCAGCAGGCATGTGGGCAAGAGCGATAGTGTATTCAGTGTTATGTAATCAATCAGCGTTCGTCAATATCATTTATTCAGTGCTATGAAATTAATCAGAGTTTACATATATAATTACATCAGTGCGACATCATTGATCGGAGTGCATCAGTATAGTTTATTTAGGGTTATATGTATTTATTCAGTGTCATCATTATCAAGTGTATTTGTTCCCTGTGTATAAATTGCACCAGTGTCATTAATTATTCAGAGCTTAATAATTTAATCATTATTATTTATTGGTTCAGTGTATCTATTCAGTATTTATTTATCATGTTTATCGTGTTTAAAGACAGTCATCACAAACCCAGCCAGCCAGGGACATGTGACATTAATAAGTTGGCAATACAGTGGCTGCTGCGATGCAAATATTAACGGCNTGCAAATATTTAATATTAATATAACCCTGATTTATTGTGTATTTGTGCAAGGGTAATTGTGTTTTATTATGTAAGTTGTATAGGGTAATTGTGTTTGATTATGTTAATCTAAGGTATATAATTTTCTTATGTCTCATTAGCATTTTAAGTAGCATTTATGTTTCATTTTTCCACTGCTTTGCGTCGGCCGCGCTCAGGTAGCGGGAGCCGAAGCAGTTCTCAGCCTAGTAGGCTCATCACTTCAATGGGGGCGGACATGGTAAGTCTCTCGTTTCACAAGAACCTCGGTGCCAGCCCCTGAGGCTGCAACCTCACTCAGTAATCGTATCATCACATAATCCACGAAATAACTTATATTTTAGGTTACATCGCACCGAGGGGAGAGCAGCATCACGCGCCTTAATTAGTCGTAATCCGTTAGTGTGTTGCATTGTACGACCACGCGGTCACCACATGTCTGTTCGGTTAAGTGTTCAATAAAATAATCATCTTTCATATAACCAATAATTAATCCGGGTGTGCGCAACGGCCATAGAGCTCGCATTTTCCTATTAACTGACGGTGTGTTACCTCGAGTCCCTTAGGGTGATTAACCATGACCCGACCTCATTGCTCAACACTGAGCTGGCGCCCGGCACTTTCACAGCTCGAGGGACACCGCGCGCCCAACCGTCTCCCTTCGACAAGGGACATACCGAGCGCACGTCACTTTTTAATTCTGGTAATCTCCAGAATATTTGCAAACATGTAAACACACACACACCATTATTTTTCCATGTAAGTTATACATATCTGTGAACGTTACAGACATGCTTCACAGCAGGTCATACTTTTTTATTCTGTTCATGAGCACAGTCCAAGAATACTGTGAAGTTAATTACCTGATTTAATTCTACACAACAGTTTTAGTTGGCATCCTTACATGATTGCATAAATATTGCAATAGAAAACCTGTTGCTGAAGTTAGAAGTATAGTCAGTTACATTTTCNTTAGTCGAGTCCATGCCACGTCGTCTTGCAGCACTTATGCGAACTCGTGGGGGCCATACACGATATTAGGCAGGTTTACCAGTTTTTTTTGGCTCTTCAGTGCAAATTTATTCTAAAATACATGTTCTGGTAAATTGCAGTTAAGTATGTTTTGTAGTGTGCTATTTTTATTTGTGGCCGCATGTTCAAAATTATGTATAAAATCAGTGGGCTATACCCTACTGAACTGCAATGACAATTATATACATNTTTATTTGTGGCCGCATGTTCAAAATTATGTATAAAATCAGTGGGCTATACCCTACTGAACTGCAATGACAATTATATACATTTTGACGTGAACCAGGCGTTCACAGGTACCTTTGTGCCCACTGTGACTGCCGCAGTAGTGTTCTCCACTCCAGATGCACCACACCAGCAGGCATGTGGGCAAGAGCGATAGTGTATTCAGTGTTATGTAATCAATCAGCGTTCGTCAATATCATTTATTCAGTGCTATGAAATTAATCAGAGTTCACATATATAATTACATCAGTGCGACATAATTGATCGCAGTGCATCAGTATAGTTTATTTAGGGTTATATGTATTTATTCAGTGTCATCATTATCAAGTGTATTTGTTCCATGTNAGTGCATCAGTATAGTTTATTTAGGGTTATATGTATTTATTCAGTGTCATCATTATCAAGTGTATTTGTTCCATGTGTATAAATTGCACCAGTGTCATTAATTATTCAGAGCTTAATAATTTAATCATTATTATTTATTGGTTCAGTGTATCTATTCAGTATTTATTTATCATGTTTATCGTGTTTAAAGACAGTCATCACAAACACAGCCAGCCAGGGACATGTGACATTAATAAGTTGGCAATACAGTGGCTGCTGCGATGCAAATATTTAATATTAATATAACCCTGATTTATTGTGTATTTGTGCAAGGGTAATTGTGTTTTATTATGTAAGTTGTATAGGGTAATTGTGTTTGATTATGTTAATCTAAGGTATATAATTTTCTTATGTCTCATTAGCATTTTAAGTAGCATTTATGTTTCATTTTTCCACTGATTTGCGTCGGCCGCGCTCAGGTAGCGGGAGCCGAAGCAGTTCTCAGCCTAGTAGGCTCATCACTTCAATGGGGGCGGACATGGTAAGTCTCTCGTTTCACAAGAACCTCGGTGCCAGCCCCTGAGGCTGCAACCTCACTCAGTAATCGTATCATCACATAATCCACGAAATAACTTATATTTTAGGTTACATCGCACCGAGGGGAGAGCAGCATCATGCGCCTTAATTAGTCGTAATCCGTTAGTGTGTTGCATTGTACGACCACGCGGTCACCACATGTCTGTTCGGTTAAGTGTTCAATAAAATAATCATCTTTCATATAACCAATAATTAATCCGGGTGTGCGCAACAGCCATAGAACTCGCATTTTCCTATTAACTGACGGTGTGTTACCTCGAGTCCCTTAGGGTGATTAACCATGACCCGACCTCATTGCTCAACACTGAGCTGGCGCCCGGCACTTTCACAGCTCGAAGGACACTGCGCGCCCAACCGTCTCCCTTCGACAAGGGACATACCGAGCGCACGTCACTTTTTAATTCTGGTAATCTCCAGAATATTTGCATTCGTGTAAACACACACACGCCATTATTTTTCCATGTAAGTTATACATATCTGTGAACGTTACAGACATGCTTCACAGCAGGTCATACTTTTTTATTCTGTTCATGAGCACAGTCCAAGAATACTGTGAAGTTAATTACCTGATTTAATTCTACACAACAGTTTTAGTTGACATCCTTACATGATTGCATAAATATTGCAATAGAAAACCTGTTGCTGAAGTTAGAAGTATAGTCAGTTACATTTTCAATTTGCAGTTTACATATTACATTTTATACTTTTCATTATTTACCATTAAATTCTCAACGAATACTTACCTTGGTGTGGAACTTAACATAAATATACAGAGAGGGATAAAAAGAATACCCCAAATTTGAAGGTATATAATATCAAAACAAAACAACCTACAACCTTGTTTGACCAATCAAATGAAACGTGGATCCATGAAGTTTGTTTACCATACATTCATAAATGTTCAATGTGACCACCAGGAGCGGCCCGAACGACATCTACGCGATAATCAAACTCGTTCCACACTCTTGTCAGCATTTCCGGTGTTACAATTTGGATGGCATCCATAATTCTCGTTTTGAAGTCATCAATGTTAGCCGTCAATGGTGGACGAAACATTTGATCCTTTATGCTCCCCCATAGAAAAAAAATCGCACAGTGTAAGATCTGGGCTTCTTGGGGGGCCAATCCAGCATTGCGGCAACTTTTCGTTCATGAATCCGCGAACAGTTAGGTGCCAATGGGGTGGTGCGCCATAAAGAAAACATCAGACCGCCCCCTTCACATTGACGTGTCGAATGCGAGCTCGCTACTTCCTCACCACCTCTAACCGAAAGTTACACACACCATCCAAATCAGAACACCGGACATGCTGACAAGAGCGTAGAACGAGGTTGATTATCGCGTAGATGTCGTTCGGGCTGCTCGTGGTGGTCACATTGAACATTTATGAATGTGTGGTAAACAAACTTCACTGTTCCATTGTTTATTTGATTTGTCAAACAAGGCTGTAGGTTGTTTGGTTTTGATATTATAGACCTTCAAAGTTAAGCCTACTTTGATAATAACTGAACACATGTTTCTAAATTAACTAAATTAATTTCAAACAAGGTAAAAAAAAAAAAAAAAAAGGTAAGGTTCAAATGTCAGAACGAACATTTTCTTTGTGTTTGAAGTATAAAATTCTATTACAGGAAAGCATGCTATAAAAATTGTCAACAGGACAAGCCATATATGCTGTAAATTGAGATATGTTACACAAAATACTGTTCACCTTTACTCCTCTTTCAACACAAACATACTGGCATTTACCAGGTAAAAGTTTGTTTTTACATGTCATTTGTGATAAGACTTTTTTTCAGTTGTATGTATATTATGGATAACACAGAGAATCTGTCTACCTTTTATNCATGTCATTTGTGATAAGACTTTTTTTCAGTTGTATGTATATTATGGATAACACAGAGAATCTGTCTACCTTTTAATAGTAATGAAAGTCTTAAACTCTTCAAACCTTTCTTTAATGATACAAAACTTATAAGGGAGCAGAATCAAGGAAAAGTTACATTTTTGTGGCACATTATTTTATTTTATCTAAATGTGAGACACCTATTTTTACAAAGAACACACAATGATAATAGCCATATTTGCTATGTTTTAAAATGCCATCTGAAATAACATTGTTTAAAAAATGATTGCAGACAAGAAAACCAAATATTAAAAACCTATGTTCAATAGAATTAGTGTGTTGTTTATATTTTTTATTGTTTCCTGTACCAAAAATGTTTACATCACTCCATAAATGTTAATGTTTTACAAACAAGGCACTCGTAAAGACCATGCCTTTTTGCACTAACATACATTCATTCGTTCCTTAACAGTTTATGGAGCACTTGCATTCTATAGAACTTGTCAGTTACACGTAGTAGTCATTAAGGCTTACATCAGATGATATAACAAATGCGCTTATGTAGAAATAACATAAGCATGTACAAATATGATTACAATTTTAAGTTTTCAGTGGAATTAAATTAAAACACATATAGGCCCTATTAAAGTCACAGAGTAAGAATACATAAAAAAAATTGAAATTTCCATTTTTGGTTTTTAGCAACAAATGAATTTCTGAAAATCATTTAACGACATGTTACAATAACTTAGTTCTTTATGTAGATTCCTTGGCTGCAAGACTTCCATCTGCATTAAAAGACTTGCATGTTACAAGTACTGGCATTACTTTTTGTTAAAAATAAAAATGACTATAAAATGTTTACATTTCACCTGATCTATGTGGACAATCAATATTTGGATCTGTGGCAATATCGAGCATTTCAGAAGTGGCTATTTTACAAATGCCTTCACAAATTAAACACAAAATTTCACTTTTCACTGACAAAAATTATGCAAAATCATGACCACATTAACTCAAAAGTTATTGATTAGGCCCACATGACAAACCTAACAAGTTTAATACACATTGTTTGAACATAGCCTAATTGGAAATGACACACTTGTGTGGCTGATTTTCATACATCACACATTCACCTGATTATTTCCAATAATTTAAAATGCAAAAACTGACTTAATTCCTACTCAAGTTCCTTCTCCCAAAACAATAAATAAATAAAAACATCAATGTAATAAAATGTAAATAACTAACACCTGTTGGCTGGGTGTAGTTGGGTTAAGGGAAGTTTTGAGGGGTGGTGAAAATCTTTGTTAGGTGGGTGCATTTGGATACCCGACTAGGTGCCAGACACAGTCGGCAGAGAGTGCCAATTGTTTCTGCTGGTGAGGATCTCAGGGTATGGCGGGTCAATCGCCCGTATGCAGTTCCTCGCTGAAATGTTAGAAGAGCCCCTCGCTCCTGATACTTACATAGAAAATNCGGGTCAATCGCCCGTATGCAGTTCCTCGCTGAAATGTTAGAAAAGCCCCTCGCTCCTGATACTTACATAGAAAATACTGTAGGCCTATTCAGGCTGACCCACTTGCCTTAAACTGTAAAAGCTGTGAGTTAAGCGCATTGGCTGTTAAGTAATTTATGTAAAACTGGGTAAAGGCGGGTTATAGGGGACCGGTACCCCGAAACGCCGAAGGCAGTGCTTGAAATAAAAGGCACGAAGTCTAAAACTTGAATATAATTACTCTTGCACAGAAACACTTACATCACTCTAGGTGAACACTTTATACATACTCTGGCCTGCAGCCCGCTTGATAGGCAAAACTGCGAAAAATACACATCTGTGCATAAGAGTGAATTATTTGTGCATTAAGCATCCCAGACTATGCTATTCGCAGGGTAGAAGAGGTGGCGCTTCCAGGTGCAGAAAGAACAGGTTCCAGTATGTTACATTAGACTATTGCAGCTAAAGCTGACTGGCGAGGAAACATGAAGGCACATTGGGCGGGTCATGGTGCATGACGAGCCCTTGAGAAACTCGACGGCGTCTGAATCTGGCGAATATGCGCGGCGTAACTATGGAGGCACGCGGCTCGCCCAGCACTACTTTCTTCTAGTCTGTAAGTAGTAACAAATAATATGGCATAAACACTTGCATGATAAATTAACCAAATAAATACATTAATATTCCCTGAATAAAAACAGTTACAATCTACACTTAGATGGCATGAAATGGGGGTGAAACAACTGAGGTGAAAAATATGTGAATTTGAGAATTACAAAATAAAAACCCTGAAATGCTAGTAGAAGCATCGCTGAATGTTTACACTCTTAGTGTGTCTTTCTTTACTTTCAAATACTTGCATTGAAATTGCCCTAAAAATTATTTATGCTGGGTCTGCCATTATGCACAAACGCTCGCTTCGTGATGTGCCAGGTCGGTGAGTTATGAGGTTGCTCTGCACTTTCACACACACGAACTGCACTCGTGTTGACACTAGTGGTGCGCTGCAGCTACACTAGTGCGGTTGATGCGGTGGAAGAGCAGCATTGTAAATGGTTTGGAGGGCAGTACATCGTCCTATGTCATAACTATGTTGCAATCTGGTTTAGTTTACACTACATCGATGGAAATTTGTTTTGGTCAGTGTGTGAAATACACAAAAATTCATGCTCAAAAACATACAAATTTAAATGAAAATAATAGGTTAGGTTACCTAAACAAACAGTTTCTTTAACNAAAATTCATGCTCAAAAACATACAAATTTAAATGAAAATAATAGGTTAGGTTACCTAAACAAACAGTTTCTTTAAAATTTATTTATATCACCCAATAGACCAGTAAAAAGATTAAGATAAAAAAAAAAACGAAAATACAGAATAAACACACTCCTATGTTATTGTGACATCCAATATCATGGTTAAATCTAGTTATGTTAGAATAGCTTGTCAAACAATTGATTTCAGCAGGCAGGTCAATCAATATACCATTATAATAATAAACAACATTAACAGAGCACATGATGCAGTGCAATTTGTTTGTAAAGAAGTCCACTGCATCCTACGATTATGATTTCTGCTTCATGCAATATTCTAGTAAATAAATTGCTGTTAAATGTAGGGCTACAAAAAACCCACTCTTACATTTTAAAACCAGTCCTATATAAATATGTATACAGATTTTGAATAATGTAATCGTTGTTTCGTTTCTAAAACTTGGCTTAGTACGAAAATTAATCTTACTTCATTATTTCACATCAAATGCCCTTTAAATGTCTATTTTATAACCAGAGCATGGAAAATGTCGATTAAAAATACACGTGTTAAAATCTTTCTATGTGCTTGAATAAATTTTATATCCAAACTTGTTACATCATTTGACATTCTTACATGTCTAAAAGCATAACTTATCTAAAGAAAAAACTGTCGATCTTAACTGAAGTACAATTTCTAGTTGACTATCCACTGCTGCCTGTTATAATAAGCACAATTTTCATTAAAAGCACATGCACCTGTGCTCAAGAATATAAATACAAACATCTGAAACTAGACTATTAAATTTATCTTCATTTATTATCACCTGCATAAAGCAGTAGGTGGTTAATAAAAAGTTAACTGTAATTTTTTTGTTAACAATTTGTACCTAGTAAAGGTAGGCTGGCGGTGTATTACACGGCGATGACGGTTTAGCCATTTCGTTCCAGGGCTGAAGCAATCTCTGCTCAAGTGGGCACTGCTAACCTTAAATCTGTTGTTAATATCTTCGTTATTAATTTCCTTAAATTTGGGCGATGCTATTAACATTTTTTAAAGTTCAAGATGATTTGCATTATGTCAAATACAACAGGAAACCTGTGCTTAATCGCAGATTTTTCTTTGCAATCCTGACACACAGCATGCTCCCATATTAAATTATAAATTTAACATTCACACAAACAGCCTATATGCCATTTAAAAGCAGCAAAAAAAAAAAAACAACGGGAGTAAAGGAGCAGAAGATAAACAAAAAACCACTAGCGCCACAAGAGGAATAACAGTTGGTCATGAAATACATACATGCTCTAAAAAAGTCATATAGAGATATCAGGCCCTGGAGTGCACCCATATTACTGTAGGGAGGGGAGTCCTGTCCATCACATACTAAATTTGCACACTGCTGCGGTGGTTGTGATTGTAATTTCGAATTTTGTTTGAGGTTGGCCGAAAGAATTTGGTTAAAAGTCTAGAATAAACAAATCTTCACTAAGGTCAACACAAATTTCTTAAACTTCGCAGTGGTCCATAATGCAGTTGATTGTTTGGCTGGGCTTGATGTCACACTAATAATATTGTGTGTATTTTCCAAACTTTGTCATTGCATTCTATCGGATGGGGTGCAAACACTGCAAGCATAGGGGCGCTGGGCACCTCCCAACACCTGGACAGCAATGTTCATGGCACATAGCAGCAGCCAGCCCTGCAGTGGGGGTTATTGTCATGGCCTACCCGTTCGGGGCAGAGCCCTCCCTGCGCTTGCTGGAAAGGTGTACTAACCAGCGGTGCAGGGGTGTGAGCAACTGTGCACACTTCTCGCAGCAGAAATATATACTTCCCTTCGTTGCATAGTTGTTGCTGGAGAGGGGGGTGAGTCCACATGCACTCAGCCGCCCCCTCCAGCATGTCTCCAATGTGGAAAGGGGTGTTGGTGAAGACATTGCACTGTCCAAGATGGCCACTCGGAATACATTACTTAAACTTTGCAGTACAATGGCGGGTGACATTTTTTAGCATGATTTCACCAAATGCTGTGGTGTCCACTTGGAATCGTTCTCATTGTTCAACAATGCCTGGACTGTNTGGAGAGGGGGGTGGGTCCACATGCACTCAGCCGCCCCCTCCAGCATGTCTCCAATGTGGAAAGGGGTGTTGGTGTAGACATTGCACTGTCCAAGATGGCCACTCGGAATACATTACTTAAACTTTGCAGTACAATGGCGAGTGACATTTTTTTAGCATGATTTCACCAAATGCTGTGGTGTCCACTTGGAATCGTTCTCATTGTTCAACAATGCCTGGACTGTTCCTGCGATTGCAATTTTCATTATTTTTGGGAGAAAGGAAGGGCATTTTACATGCCAAAAATTTGAAAGCAAGTTAAACAATTCGGGAACTGGCCACTATTTTGCAGGGATGAAAATGGAATTAGTTTATACCACACAAATAGACATACATGACTGCATTCAGCCTTTTGGTTTACCAGGAGCTGTGAGGTGGAGTGGTAAATAAAACAGGGAATTTTGGGTGTTGGGAAATATGTAGGTTACACGAAATGTGTAAGTCATCACTGGCTCATGATGACATGACTGTAGAGCTGACATTTCTGCTGTGTATCACACAGTCGTGTAGCCGGCAACCTGGGCATAGACTTGTATCCAGGGTTGTATTTTATACTAATTAGCTTCCTAAGAAGCACTTGTGATACCTTGCAGGCCTATNCATAGACTTGTATCCAGGGTTGTATTTTATACTAATTAGCTTCCTAAGAAGCACTTGTGATACCTTGCAGGCCTATTACAGGCTGACAAGCATGCCTTCAATACTTCAGTAGAATTGTCACAAACTTAATTGCCAAATAAGGTAAAACTTAAGACCCTAATTAAGGATGTAGTGAAATGGCAGATTACTGGGGTCCCATTCCACTACATGCAAAAGGTAGTGCTGGAAATAATACGCACTGGTATTTTGCACTTGCGAATATATTTTAAGNCCCATTCCACTACATGCAAAAGGTAGTGCTGGAAATAATACGCACTGGTATTTTGCACTTGCGAATATATTTTAAGCACTGATTCAACTACATTCGCACATGCGAACACAGTGCAAAATAAATACAATCTTGGCCTAAGCCTGCCAGGTAAGCTATACTAAAAAAATGCACGTACAAGCTCAATGTGTATGAGTATTAGTTGTGCAATTGTGTGTGTGTTGCAGAAATTACCTCAGTGTCTGGTAAATAAACAAAAAAACACATACATTGT
Source organism: Clitarchus hookeri (assembly GCA_002778355.1). NCBI lineage: Eukaryota > Metazoa > Arthropoda > Insecta > Phasmatodea > Phasmatidae > Clitarchus > Clitarchus hookeri. The sequence continues at coordinate 659,228 of NQII01000371.1, forward strand.
CCATAAATTATGTTGCAAAATCAATNCCCATTCCACTACATGCAAAAGGTAGTGCTGGAAATAATACGCACTGGTATTTTGCACTTGCGAATATATTTTAACCACTGATTCAACTACATTCGCACATGCGAACACAGTGCAAAATAAATAGAATCTTGGCCTAAGCCTGCTAGGTAAGCTATACTAAAAAAATGCACGTACGAGCTCAATGTGTATGAGTATTAGTTGTGCAATGGTGTGTGTGTGTCGNGCACGTACAAGCTCAATGTGTATGAGTATTAGTTGTGCAATTGTGTGTGTGTTGCAGAAATTACCTCAGTGTCTGGTAAATAAACAAAAAAACACATACATTGTCCATAAATTATGTTGTAAAATCAATAATCATATGAACAACAAAACATTATACTGTGGACGCTTAGGTAAAATTATGAAATTCATTTACATGGACAACTCCTGCATGGTCTGGCACGACTACTGTCATCACGTCATCGCCCCACAGTCGCTGCACCAGTGCGGCCTGCAGAACACGCACATCGTGCGTCCCGATGTCTGTCCGCATCGTTCACTTAGGAACAGGTCATGACCCGATACCGAATAATCCAACCGAGTGCCTGTGTTTCCCTAGAGAGATCTGTGTAATTAGGATAGGAATCAAGTGTTACAATGTGTAGTAAATATAATTAGAATTTGTCGCCCACTGGCAAATGTTCGTGAAAATTGCCCTTAGGGGATTGCGAAGTAATCTAAGAATAAATTAACCCCACATGATGTTTTTGAATATTTNTTCGTGAAAATTGCCCTTAGGGGATTGCGAAGTAATCTAAGAATAAATTAACCCCACATGATGTTTTTGAATATTTAATGATGTTTAAAGTAGCAAGACTAGGGTATTTGAAGTTTTCTATATCATTTTACGAGTGCAATTGCGTGTCTANTTAATGATGTTTAAAGTAGCAAGACTAGGGTATTTGAAGTTTTCTATATCATTTTACGAGTGCAATTGCGTGTCTAATCAAGCCAATTAGTGGCATGGGAAATAATTAGTCTTTCTTTCAACCTGACCATTTTTGTCTTAGAGTGCCCCAAAACTTAACAGACCTAAATTTTCCATGTGATCTGCAAGGCACCACATAATCATGTTTTGTATTTAAATAAGTGCTTAATTAAGTACCCTTAACTCTTTACAGGATTAATAAAACTCNACCACATAATCATGTTTTGTATTTAAATAAGTGCTTAATTAAGTACCCTTAACTCTTTACAGGATTAATAAAACTAATTCAGAACGTTTCAGTGTTTTATGTGTATATGTTTCAAGCTCAATGTTAATGAGGTCAGTTATTGAAATTACCTCGAGGAGTGGAGCGAGCTCTCGGCAAGAATGCTGCTCGGCTGCGTCATTTCCGGCAGTCTTATTACATGGGTCTTCCNATGTTAATGAGGTCAGTTATTGAAATTACCTCGAGGAGTGGAGCGAGCTCTCGGCAAGAATGCTGCTCGGCTGCGTCATTTCCGGCAGTCTTATTACATGGGTCTTCCTTAGGTGCTGCACGTGCCTCGCATCGCGGGAGACTTTCATACTTTGTTCTGAACACTTAACTGCAATAGGTTAACGTAATTTACTAGAACTTTTATTTAGTTTACCAACAGTCTTTCCCGTTTTCACAACACTCCTTTGTCAGTTCAATTTACCAACACCGGGGATTTAATTACTATTGTAAGTTTTCGCACCATTCTTGGCCTTTTTGTACAATAACTACCGCTGGTAGGGCTTGTGAGTCAGGTCCACTTTAATTTGCATTGTATACATGTAACTGTGTACACTATTTGGCAATACAATTTACTTGAGTTAACCGAAACTTGTGAGTTCTCATTTAGTGTTTTATTCCAGGCCCTGGCCCTATCCAGGAAGTCATCGACGCCTATATGAGGCATCCTTCAATTATAAGGTAAAAAGGTATTATTAATGTGTGCTGGGGAGCCTGAATACCCCAGCTATATATTATGTTTTCCTATAAATTTGTACCATGAATGTCAGGGGATACAGCCATGTGGTCGTTCGGCCCCCAAATCCTGAGAATTGTGACTTCGTGCTCACCCAGTGAACTGGCACCCATTCCATTCGAAAAAGTAATATTGTGTAATATTCTGATTTTTCTTAACATAGTCTTCAGACGACGTCCGTATTAGTATGGTTCATTTCATATAAGGAGGCCACATTCTGACAGTCAGTGAGTGGCATTTCAGTTATTCAAAACAAACAGCGTGCCATTTACAAAATCCTGTATCAGCTGATGCACGAACGAACAAACTTTAATATTGCNACGTTAATATTACGTTGGCTATTCTGAGAGCAGTATCGACATAAATCAGACAAGCAGAAAATACGCGGATAAGAAAGAGTTTGTAGACTAATTAATACATTTTATTTTACGTGGTCATAAAGCATCAGTTTTTAGTTTTAGAAACGAAACTTCGTGATAAAATAGTCATGTATAGGTGTTCAAAATGAGTTGCACAATAAAACGATCTGTAACCAAATATAATGAAAAAATCTAAAGTTTCCAGACTCTCCAACCATGTGCTGCCATCTTGTGGGTTACAGACGCACCATCTGTTACAACATGCACTTCCACGTTATCTGTTATCCATATACAGTACTACACTCAGAAACATATTATAGTTTTGTTGTTTAAAATAATGTATTTACACGCTTATATAAATGGTTTTATTTTCCCGCGAGCTCTGTATAATTTTTAAAGTAACATATATTTCATGTTCAGCGATTTTGAGTACAAGTAATATCTATTCGGCCGGTAACCGTTCGTCTACGTAAATTATACTACATATTGTTCTTCCGAAAACTACACATAAATCTAATAAATGAAAATCATATCAAATTGCAGTTTCAAAAGTAAATCTTTTAATTAATCCACTTAAATGNCACATAAATCTAATAAATGAAAATCATATCAAATTGCAGTTTCAAAAGTAAATCTTTTAATTAATCCACTTAAATCCACCACCCACGTCGTTCAGTATGCTGACGACACCTGTCTTCTATCTTCCTCTGCCCACGAAAACCTCATCAGCGACCGTCTCAGTCGTGGCCTCACCTCCCTCAATCACCAACTTCGCGCCCTCGGCATCGGGCTGAACCATTCTAAATCCACCTCCATCCTCTNCACATAAATCTAATAAATGAAAATCATATCAAATTGCAGTTTCAAAAGTAAATCTTTTAATTAATCCACTTAAATGTATACAAGTTAAATATTCTAGGAATAATTGCAGCACAAAAGAAGTAGTGAATTAAACATGTTCAGACGATGCAATTTCTGAAGAATTGAGTTGGCATCTCCAAGCTCTAAAACAAAATGGTTCTGAGAATTTAATTAACTTTTAAACTTTTCATAACATTAAAATTGTTGATAGTACCCAGAGTATATTGCTCTTGTGCCAGCTTTAGCGAGCCTCGAGTTACGAATAACTGGCAGGTGGCACACAACCGAATGTATGCAGTTAGCAGCATGTCAAAAGTATATAAACTACAAAATTACCCTTTTATTAAAGAAGGGCACCTATTTGGCATTCACTGAAGATTTTTAATTNCATATTGCTCTTGTGCCAGCTTCAGCGAGCCTCGAGTTACGAATAACTGGCAGGTGGCACACAACCGAATGTATGCAGTTAGCAGCATGCCAAAAGTATATAAACTACAAAATTACCCTTTTATTAAAGAAGGGCACCTATTTGGCATTCACTGAAGATTTTTAATTTTGTCACTTTGACACAAACAACACTGGCATACAATTTAAAAACACAAAAGGTAAAATTCAAAAATTGAATTTTATTTTCCAAATAGTAGCTTTAATAAAACAAAATATAGGCTAAGTAATTTGTGGAGGGAGGCATCCTTCATGCAAACTACAGATCCTTGTGTTAATTAATTTATTTTCATTTGATTGGGTATATCTTGCTCCGCAAAGTAACTGTAAAACTTTTCATCTCTTTCTCATAGCATGTGGAAAATGTTTTCATATCTTATCAGATGGGCCCAACTCTCCATGAGAGGGGATAGGTGCGCGGAACACTGATATTGCCAGCACCACACTGCATTGAATTATCCTCGTTCTTGGCGCACAACGGGTTGCGTTGAGTGCATTAAAGCCCATGATGCAGTTGGCGCAATTGGAGATGCACAGCATGACAGACAGTTTTGGGATAGGCAGGACACCTTTCTGTATCAAATGTTATTAACTACTGTCATATATGTTATTTCACAGGGAGCTACAACAGCTGTATAAAATTATATATGATGCATATATATGCATATATATTATGCATGCCACATCCCTCCTCCCTTAGACTGCTACACCAGCTCAGCCACAACGTGCCTTCTACTGGTTACAAGTTTACCCGAACGGGGAGGGTTTCCCCCCACGGGAACCTTTTCACAGCTGCGGTGGGAAACTGCTGTAACCACAGATTGTGATGGGGCAGAGGGCGGTGGGACTAGCCTTTCCTCACTCACTGCATTTAAATAACAACACCATTGGGTTGTCAAAGCCCTTCAACGGGCCTGAACTACCCCAGCTCTGAGCTTTGGCAGTGATGAAAAGCAGCAGCGGCTATCCTATTTCATTCCTTTGCTCGTGCATGGTAGTTGTTCTGCCGATGATGGTTCGGATTTTTGGACCTCGGCGTCGGGGATACGACGTAATTGATTTGTTTGCGTGCCATTTTGCCTGTTTAATGGACTTTCAATTAATGGCTTTTTCGAGTTTTGAAGAATTTGTTGTCATGATTGTTCACACTTTTCTTTTTCTTTTTTTCTAGAATTTGTTGTATTTCTGGCCGTACAAGCGTAAATTAAAGTCCAGGCGCGTTTGTGTCGAAAATTAAAAGCACGTACGCGGTCAACATGGAATTTTTCAAAATTGTGGGGAATATTGGCGAGGGTGCGCATGGTTTGGTGCTGCGAGCTCATCATGTCCTTTCTGGTGAAGATGTGGCTCTCAAGAAAGTGTCCATCAAGAAATTCGAAGACGGCATTCCAAATAGTGCCATAAGAGAAATAAAAGCACTGCGGGAATTGGACTGTGAATATGTGAGATAATTTATGATTTTATGGTGTGTCTATGCTATCTCTATTTTATTTATTACTGTTCTAACCTCACTTTTGGGGTACCTTTACCGGTACCACAGGTTTTTTTTTAGGTCTTTCTAGTACAATGTATTCAGTTTATTGAAGAATTTACAAATGAGTTAATGTAGTCCCTTAATATTGCTTATTCTTTGGTGTTTCCACAAATTAATGTTCTTCCATCAGCACCTACTCACACCACAGAAAAAGAAATCAATTTCTGCCAATTTCATTTTGAAAATGAACAAATTTCTATCTATATCTTCAGAATTTTAACAGCACAAGATATGGCCTTATGCACAACACATTTTAAAAGCCTTCAATGGTTCCCAATTTTTTTTAAGTATTATTATTTTATAAATTTACTACATGAAAGCCAAAATTAGTTAACACAAAAACCTTAATTTAAATGATACGTCATTCCACAGAAATTTTTTTGGATCCTTCACAACTTTGGTTTTTTTAAAAATATTTTAGCACATACACCATTTAAGATCTGGCCAAATTATTTTTCTTAATTTTTAGAACTATAAATATATCATAACTAGCTGGTGTTGCTTATGTTTAAGAGGCCAATGAGAGATACACTACACTGTTTTAGGGGTTTCCGGCCCAATTGGAGGCTAGAGCCCATTTTGGTCTACATGATGCTTTATTTTGGGTACTGATGGGCATCCCTTTCAAATTTCGTTCAGATCCATTGATGTAGAATTAAGAGACGCAACTGTATTTTAGGGGTTTATGGCTCAATGGAGACCCCAAAGCCTATTTTTGGTGTACACAGCATTTTTAGTTGGGTACTGAAGGAAATTCATGCTAAATTTGGTCCCAATCCATTAAGTGATGTAAAATTTATGTACTTACCCTGTTTTGGAGGTTTCTGGTGCAAATTGGGGGGAGGTAGAGTTTATTTTGGCCTACCGAGTATTTTAGGTTGAGTACAGGCTGTTCACTGTAAAGTGAGCAATTTTGAACTCAACCTTTGAAAAATATCACTCACTGCCCCTACCTGCGTATATTTTAACGGGCACATTGACTATCACGCGCCCAGTAAAGTCGGTAATGACAAAGAGAAAGTAGTCTCATTTGTTAATGTTAAATTACAAGTGTTAAGTAAATATTTGTTAATACTGTAATATTTTCTTTTACTTTTAGTTTTTTTTAATGCATATAAGTGTTGTGGTTTCAATTGACAAGAACAAGAAAACAGCTATAAATTCTTACTCTGACTTACTTTTCATACATCACAATTTCACATCTCTATGCATGTTTTATTTATGAGAAGAACAATTTATTTTATGATTATTCAAGAGTTCCTATTAATTAAAAATAACCAAATATAAAAGACACTTCTACATTGCATGTTAGTTATTATTTATTTAGTGTTATATACAGAAACAAGGACCCAAATTGGTGACCCCAACACAATGCCAAAGGACAAAGAAAGTAATACAGGTGGGTCTCAAACTGAAAATAACGATTTAGAAATAGCTCATATTGCAGTTAAAATACCACCCATTTGGAGAAGAAATATTAATNTCAAACTGAAAATAACGATTTAGAAATAGCTCATATTGCAGTTAAAATACCACCCATTTGGAGAAGAAATATTAAGGTATGGTTCATGCAAATAGAAGCTTAATTTTCTCAGCGGAGTAACAACAGAATTTACCAAATTTAATCACGTATTGAGAACATTGCAAGCTGATGTAGCAGAACTCATTTCCAAATTCTTATGCAAACCCTTATCACTTTTTCCATTTACAGACTTAAAGAAACGTTTTATTCAAGAGTTCAAAGAATCTGAGGGAAGGAAAGTAATCAAACTACTCACAGGATTAGAACTAGGAGTGAAAAAACATTCACATCGTTGAGGGAAATGCGTAATCTAGCTGGCACAAAAGTTCAAGATTATTTTTTTAAGAACCATTTTCATCCAGCATTTGCCAATCACTTTGTGTTCAATTACAGCATCTAGTNGTTCAAGATTATTTTTTTAAGAACCATTTTCATCCAGCATTTGCCAATCACTTTGTGTTCAATTACAGCATCTAGTAATGATAGTTTAAACAATTTGGCTGATGTGGCTGATAAAAATAATTGAATATTCTAACCCAGGGCAATATGTATATAGTTCTCAAACCAGTCAAAATACTATCAGGCAAACTGACTCTTGAAACCCTTAGCATTTTCCCCCAAGAAACTCAATGATGCACAAAAGAACTATTCAACCTACGACAGATAACTTCTTGCAATGTATTCCGCTGTCAAACATTTCCAACACATTATTGAAGGACGAGATTTCCCAATCAATGCTCATCACGTGCCTCTAATCTTTATGTTCCAACGATGACCTGAGAATGCTACATCTTTTTGTGACTGCTTCATACTGACCTATAGCACTGTTTGTATGTTGCCAGATTTTTTATCGTTGACATGGAATACATGAAGATGCCCACAACTATATGTCCTTTATCACCGATGCCTCTCTCAAACTCTTGGTATTAGACACATCAAAACCACAGCATATCATCCTGCAGCAAATGGAATCATTGAACGATGGCACATGTAACAGAAATCGTCCCTGAAAGCTCACTGTACAGATGACTGGGTTACAAAACATCCATTGGTACTTTTGGATCTGAGATCATGTATAATTCCTGACTACCATATAACCGCTGCGGAAATGACATGGTACATCAATCAAGGTTCCTGCAGATTTTTTCGAGGGATCTCCTAACTCGTAAGACATCCCCTCATTCATATACAAGTTAAGAGAACAATAAGAATTTTAAAACCTATTCCAACAAAATATCACTCCACAAAAACAGTTTTTGTCCATCAGGAACTAATGAAAAGTGATAACATTTTTATTCACCATGATGCAATTCGAAGACTACTGCAACGAGTTTATGATGGCNGGAACTAATGAAAAGTGATAACATTTTTATTCACCATGATGCAATTCGAAGACTACTGCAACGAGTTTATGATGGCACATATTGAGTCATCTCACACACCACTAAACACAGCACTGGTATTTGTCAAAAATTTGTTTCCATCCATTTTCAAACTCGGTTATATGTTCAAAAAGATATATTAATGAGCAAGATTAAAAATTAATTTTGTTCAGTGGTTTTTACAGAAGTGAGATACATCAACCATGGAAGAAATTCATTCTCACTGCCATCATAGAGGTGAAGTACTAATTTTCCTCCAACCTCAGAAGTTTATCCAGATGCTGCAATTTCAGCTCAACAAAAGCGTTCCCGTTGGGGTTAACTAGTTGAAGTTCGGATTTTGGTGTGCGTCATGCGTGTTTCATGCTTGGAACTCGCTTCGGATAAACCTGCAATGTACAGTAGGGGTTGGGCTAGTATAATGAGGGCACATCATTGGTGCATTGCCTGCAGAGCACTGAGCAGTCAAATGAGTGGGCTGAGCTATGAGTGTGGTCTGGGGTAATTATTAAGTTTAAGGGCCTTTCTGTAAAAAAAAAAAAAAAACCCAAAAAGTGGTATATTTCACAACCAGATTTATTTGACAGAATACTCACTATACACAGATTATGTGAATACATATGCAGCTTGGTATTAACATACAGAATATGAGGAAATCAGTACTGCATGGTCGCAGTACGGGCGGGAATAACCGTTGCTACACAGTGTGGCATTGAGAGGAAGAGACTTTATATGTCTGTCTAGGGATCTCCACCCATGTTGCTTTGATGCGTGCCCGAAGTTCATCTGTTGTGGCCACGGATGTCCTGTGGCAGACCAGTCATCTGACCATGGACCACATGTTTTCGATAGGCAAGAAATCCAATGAACACGTGGGCCAAGGAAGCAGTGTGACATGGTGGTCATCCAGGAACCATCGAACCATATGTGCTGCATGCAGTTGTGCATTGTCGTGTAGGTACAGGACTCTTGGCTGGCCCTGAAGATGGGGGACAGCAACAGGCTCCAACACCTACTTGGTGTAATGGATGCTGGTCAGCATACCAGCAATATGGAATAGGCATAAGCAGGATTAGAATCTGATGGTTCGACTGTGAATAATGCAAGACTCAGCCAGGCGTGCGCCACGGTGCTGACAGACACTGGTGCGACCATAGTAATGCTGCAAGCAGAAGCTGGATTTCTTGGAGGCGAATATGACATGCTATTCGTCCCTTCAGGCGTAATGTTCCACACACCATTGCTGTTGCAGGTACTTGCTGTGAGCAGTCAGTGGCAGCCACTGTAATGGGGCCTGGTCAAGATGCCCTGATGCTGCTGATACCTACAAATTTGCATGCGGAAACAGATTGATGTGCCAAGTGCCTCAACTCCTGAGCAAGGGTGTTTGATGTGGCTCTAGAGTTCGTAATTGCCATGCACACCAGACTCTGTCCTCATGCTCGTTGGTGCAAAGGGGCTGTTGAATTCCTGCACATTGCCCAATCCATCCCTCCTTGACCCACTGATTCTATATTCAGTTAATCTGTATCTCTTCCAATGCAAGAACCAATTTCACAGTAGGATAATCCACAATCTTGATGGGTCACGATTCTCCCATGATGAAAGGCGGAAAGCTGTTTGTATAGTTCTTATGTTCAATGTGGCATGCTCACTGTTTATGCACACAAACTGCNTGATGAAAGGCGGAAAGCTGTTTGTATAGTTCTTATGTTCAATGTGGCATGCTCACTGTTTATGCACACAAACTGTGGGGAAACACAATGCTGCTTTTTCTCAGCCAGATCCTCAACCTCCACTTATATACAGCTTATCAGTATGGCGATATTGGTGCACGTGCTGCGTTACTCTGCTGAACAACTAATCACGTCATTGCCCTACCCTGCTCTGTGCATTTCCCCGGTATGGAGTCCTTTAGGAGCCTTCTTGGTGTCACAATTTTAATGGCCAGTCATGTATGATTCAGCCATACTTCTTTGTTTCAAAGAGTTGTGTATTAGCTTATGACTTGCCTGTCCTAATTACTTTGCTCAAAATTTTTCTACTGAGTTTATATATATATTGGCCTAGAAATGGTCTTTGACATCAGAAATAGTTAATTTTACACATGTTTATTACTAAATGTATTGTGCACTTCATTTACTAAATTACTCAATTAAACCCTGTTTAAAGATAAATTGAGATATGTCTGNTACTAAATGTATTGTGCACTTCATTTACTAAATTACTCAATTAAACCCTGTTTAAAGATAAATTGAGATATGTCTGAAATCTAATAACATGATGTAACTACTCGCTAATACAAATCTTAGCATCATTAATTTTGTAATCATAAAAATAGATAACTATCTTTGCCATGCATGCACATTAATACACCTGCATATTCAAATAACTTATGCGCAACATACAATTCATCAGTTACTTTAAATTGCACTATTTCTTGTTGTGAAATGCATAAAAAGTATTTTTTTCTGCTGGCTGCAGCTCTGGCATGAAATTCTGTAAGTCATGATTTTTCCTCTATATTTCAAGCTTGACCTAATTTAACTAAATACAACTTGGCCAAACTGCATGTTGACTGCTACACCTAAAGACACACTGACTGATTATGTACTCTTATGACTGAATATGTATTATGGGCACCTGCACTGAACTTTGTTACAGACTAGTACCACTAAAATTGTAAGGTCACTTCCATTTACTGTGTGCTGCATGGTTGCGGAATTCTGTCCACTTCACCTGAAATGATGCATGCATTAAGTGCACATTTTAAAGGTAATGCACATCATATAATCACATTTAACAATATTTTAATCAAGTTATAAAAAAATATTTTGCCTAATACCATTTCAAGTTGTAAAATAGGGTCTATTTATTTAGGATTTTTTGTGCCTGCCAAAATCTTGTGTGATTGTGTTGTAAGTGTTTGACCAGTCGACTCTGATTTTTCCCACAGATTGTGCAGTTGTTGGATGCTTTCCCTCAAGGACTTGGATTTGTCTTTGTGTTTGAATACATGCCTTCAGGCTTATGGGAAATGCTGAATGATACAGCAAACCCTCTAACAACATCTCAAGTCAAAACTTACATGAAAATGTTACTGAAAGGTGTGGCATATCTTCACAGCTGTTCCATTATGCACAGGGTAAGCAGTTGGCACTGTTACTTATATGATTGTGATTTAGTTCCTGATTTGTTTACAAGCTTCTGATAATGTTACAAGTAGCCAAAATATAAAGACAAAATTATAAGTGTCTTGCCATAAATCATGTCAATTACACCAATCAATAGACACCCCTAGTAATGAAGCAACCAAAATCTGGTGTTATGTCAGTATGATGTAAACTTGCCTTAATCATCAGTCACAGCTCCTGCCCTTTGAGAAATCTTCTCACCAATTTGATTATTTTATCTAGGAATTTAGTTGCATTGCTCCTTCAGCATTACAAACAGCTCTGTGGTGTTTAGTAAGCCATTTAGCCCCTGTGTGGTGGATGGGTTTTAAAATATCACCACAGCCATCCCGTGCTTGTCGTAAGAGGCAACTAATCGGGACGCAGTCTGAATCTGAAATTTGTTTGGACGATCATCTCATGCTTCTTTCTTCAGCTTTCTCTATTTTATAGTCTTTCTTTATCCACCTCACCAGATCTCGTTGCATATTCCCTCTCTACATCAACGTCTCAGGCCAGGGTGATGTCCGTCTTCCTAATGGTCTGTCCTTACAAATTAGTACTGCCTCAAAATTGTGTGTCTATACATGGTGTCTTTGTTGGTGACTGTGTAGCAAACCCTTCTCACTCGCCCAGCAGGCAAATCTAGGTGCAGAGCCCGTATCCAAGTACAGTACACCCATGTAGCACCAATTGGTGCCTTCTTGGCAGGAGGGCTTGTCATGGCCGATTAGCCTATGCCCCTAGACCTGCAGGGAAGACATTTTACCGCTGTACGGAGGAGGCCAGTATAGTGAGTGAGGAGAGTTCGGCGGCTCTTAATGTCAAGGTTTTGAGTGCCGATGTGGGTGAAGCGAGGTGAGTATGGAGCAGCAATGGAATGCAAGGGTGGGGGAAACAGGAGATCCCAGAGAAAACCCACAGCGGCATCATCCAGCAAATTCCCACATGCGAAAATTTGGGGGCGAACCCGCCGGGAATCAAACCCGGTTCACCCTGGTGGGAGGCAAGTAGTAGTCTAACCACTACAACATGGTGGCCCCAGGAGGCCGGTGTAATCAACCCCAAGTCCCCTAAAATGGCACAAAAGGGTGTCCTCTTTAGTGTGGCGGTTAGGATGTTTTCCTCGGTAGGGGAATAAAACTGGCCTCACCCAGGATGTATGATTTTGCCCCTGGTTTGCCCTGTACACTTTGGTATGCTACTAGGGCAGTAATTTGCAGTGAATAGCGGCAAAGGGTAGCGGTTCCTAATGTACTGCTTAGTTGTGTGGGAGGTTAGTCCCCCTCCAAACGGCACAGCCCATGAGGTATTCTAGCTGTTAGCTTCTTTTCTCCCCCGCCCCAAATGGCAGGCTATGGCCAACGAGTCAATCATGGCTTCTAAAAGTACTCCCCAAAAGGGTGGCACCCTCAAAAGCCACTTGAAACAGCACCACAAAACATTGGTAGTGTTTCGGATTGTGATTCTGTAGTATGTCATTCTACTGCTGTTAACGTACCTATGCCACATTTTTTGGTTATATGAGGTTTAGAATGGCACATTTTTGAATCCACCAGCTTGTCCGAAGTGTTGCTGATCCACAGCATCATGATACCCCTTGATGCAGCAAACCTTGGAGGTGTGTGAACTGCAGCAAAGGACATCCTGTCTAGTCGAAGGAGTGTCCTCTCTACCAGGAGTAGTAGGCTGTTCAGCCAATTTGGGCCACTGAGAAGGTTGCATTAGTAGAGGCACAGAAATGGTTCCATGCTCTCCAGGGCTCAAAGCCTACTGTTCCCTACAGCGTTGTTGCCAATGCTCGACCAGTAGTAAATTATACGTGTACTCAGTTGATGTGGCTACCCAGACAGAAGTGTCAGAGTGCACCAAAACCACAGCACCTTCTGGCGATCCAAACCACGACCGTTGGTACGCAATGTGAGCCAGCTGAGAATAAACCGCCGAAGCCTGCTGTTAGAAAATCTCGTCAGCAAGCTGCTGCGAAAAAAGTTGACAAGTCAATGACAAGTTTCTGCATGCCTCCTTTCCATAATTTGTCACTCGTACAGTGGAACTGCTGAGGTTACATTCATAATCTTGAAGAACTGAAACAGCTCCTAGTGTCTCATACCCCTACAGTCATTTTCCTTCAGGAAACACACTTTCGTCCCACTGATACGGCCTCCCTTCGAGGTCACATGTTTTGCCGCCTGGATAGCATGTTGGACCGTGCCTGTGGTTGTGTCTGTCTTGTGGTGAAGGATTCTATTTATCATAAAGCTGTTGCCCCTTCGCACTATTCTGCAGACAGTGGCAGTCAGGGTGTTCCTCAGTGTGTTTATCACAATTTGTAGCATCTATTTACCCCCAAACCAGCGTATCAGCTGAGCTGACTTTAACGAGCTTTCATCTTTGCTCCCACCTCCATTTCTGGTCATTGGCAACTTCAACACTCGTCAGATATGGGGTTCTAACCACAGGGATGGCCGGGATTGCGTAGCCAAGTCGTGGCTCACCAGTTCTAATATTTCCCTTTCGAACACTGGTACTCCTACACACATCACCACCCACACTGGCACTTCATCCTGTATTGGTCTTTCTTTCCGTAGCCCATCTTTGGTCACCCACTTCAATTGGTCTGTTTACCCATACCCCTGTGGGAGAGACAATTCTCCAATTATATTGGATTGGATGTCGTTTGCTACCCTACTCATACCACATCGTTGGGTACTTAAGAAAGCTGACTGGGCTCATTTCCAGCACTCCCTCCACTTAATGCTGAGGTTCCCCTTGACTTGAACATGGCAGCAACTGGCCCTCTTTGACTCTTTCTTTGTGTCAGCTGGTCGCAGGCATGTTCCTTGGTGGAACAACGAATGCAGGGATGCTGTCCATGCCTGATGACATGTGCTCAGACACTTCAGTGCTCACCCCACTCAAGGTAACCTGAAGTTCTTCAGTATCTGTCATTGACAGCCAGCGGAAATTCTGGAGAGACTTCATTTCATCACTCACGATACATGCTACCTGTAAGTTTATCTGGGACAATGTTCGGAAGCTGTATGGACAATCTCTCAGTACACAGTTTCAGGTCAATAACAGTATTGTTACTGATAGGATAAACAGCTGATTTGTTGTGTCAATATTTTGCGGAAAATTCAACGTAGTGTGCATTACACTCCCTCATTTCGAGCCATCAAGGAGTCATGTGTTATGGCGGGTGAGGAAGAATACAACCAGTCTTTCACCCTTCTTGATTTGGAGCAGTCTTTATCGTACTTGAAGCATACATCTGTTGGCCCCAACAGTATCCGTTATGCTGTGTTGCAACACACCCACCTGATGGGAAACTGTTTTTGCTGAGGATCTTTAATAATATTTGTACCTCTGGTAATTTTCTCTTGAAGTGGTGAGAGTCAGCCATTGTACCAATTTTTAAACCAGGGAAGGTCAAGGGAGATGTTACCAGCTATCAACCTATTCCCCTCACCAGTTGCGTCTGCAAGACCATGGAGCGNCAGGGAAGGTCAAGGGAGATGTTACCAGCTATCAACCTATTCCCCTCACCAGTTGCGTCTGCAAGACCATGGAGCTACGCTCCATGGTCTTGCAGACGTGTACTGCCTTGAGACCTGGTAGCTTTTATCGCCTCTTAGTGGGGTGTCTGCTGAAATCTTTCTGCAGTGGATCATTTGGTCAGCTAGAAGGCTGCCATACAGACTGCCTTTTTGTGAAGAGCAGCACCTCCCTGCTATTTTCTTTGACCTGGAGAAGGCGTACGATACAACATAGTGATATGGTATCTTGANGAAGAGCAGCACCTCCCTGCTATTTTCTTTGACCTGGAGAAGGCGTACGATACAACATAGTGATATGGTATCTTGAGGCAGCTGTACAATTAAGGTTTTCACGGACATCTTCCTACTTTTGTACAGAAATTTATGTCTGTTTGCACCTTCAGGGTTTGCAATGGTGCTACCTACTCTCTCTAGTTCGTTCATGAGAACAGTATGCCACAGGGAAGAATTTTGAGTCTCACTCTGTTTGCCATTGCTATTAATGGCATTGTCAATCGTTTGGTCACCTGTGGAATGTGCGCTGTGTGTGGATGACTTAACTATTTTCTGCCGTGTTGCATCTCTATGCATGGCAAAACGTCATATCCAGCTGGCCTTATACCATCTGAGTGACTGGGCGGACAGCCGTGATTCCCACTTATGGCCAAGATATGGGTGGACTACTTCTGTAGAAAATGTGGCATCTTTGCTTCTCCCAAGGTGCTTTTGTATGGTTCTGTTTTGCCAATTTCCAACACTGTCAAATTTTTAGACGTCGTGTTTGATTGAAACTCTCTTGGAGGAGTCACATTCAGTCCCTCAAATCTTGCTGTGTAAGGGACCTGAATCTTTTGAAAACGTTGGGTGGTCCTTACTGGGGTGCTGACACGGTCACTCTTCTTCAGTTGTATTGTGCTTTGGTCCACAGCAAACTAGACTATGGCAGTTAAATTTATTCTTCTGCTAGGGCGTCTGTGCTAAAACCGGTAGTGAGTGTTCACCATGCTGTGTTTCGTATTATGACTGGGGGTTTCCGCACATGCCCAGTCATGTCTTTGTGTTGCACGATGCACATCAGTGTGCCATCATCATTCATTAATGCAACTCAAACGGCCTCATGCCTACCATACGACTCTTTGCACATTTAAAGTTCAGCGAGCGCTATTCGTTTTTCACTCACATGTTCAGTCACGAGTCCAGAATGTTGTGTGGTGCCCACCTGTCAGGTCACTCATCTTCTGTCTTCTAAAATGCTGGTTCATAATTTGTCTTAACAAATTTTTTACAGATTAGTATTACAAAGATTTGTGCAAACATAAAATGGCAACTCCCATTTTCATAATGAAGGGGTATGTATGATATTACTAACTGTGTTTTCAGAGATGAAAGATCACCAATATACAAATCACTATTGACCATTTTGTTATTTAACTGCAAGTGCTTTATGATAGTTTTAACTAAAGACATTTCAAAACTTAATTTTGAGGGTGCAATTAGCACAGTTGTACATACTTACATATGCAAATACTTTAGCCTCTCGGTCTTCGTACTTTTATATTTTTACGTAGCGCTCCAAGCCAGATGACCATCCCGCGCTACAACCGTCCAATCAGTGGATGGAGAAGAGCGATCATGCCCTCTCATCACAGGTGGCCCAACCATGCATCTGAAGTAACCAAATTCAAAGCCCCAACCTGATTCACAAGTACGGCCAAGTACACCCTTCCACAAGGTTCTGAGACCCTTGCCCTCAGAAATCAAGCGTGTGGTCTTGCCAGGGTTCTATTCATACCCCTAGTGTATTGCCAGGACACAACCGAAGCGGGTTGGCGCTCACCACCCAGTCTTTCTTTCAGAGGGGGAATCTCTCTAGACCTCCTCCAGCATACGGAGTTAACCACTGCCAGCACGAGTCCAACCTCTAGTGATCGATACACCAGAGAGAACCTCTGGTGGGGCCAACCTAATCAGTCCATGCTCCCACTTATTTGCCATGGCACTTTTGGGTTTTCATTGCTCGACCGCCCCACCAACTACACCCACTAGTAGAGGCGGGCAGCGTGCAATAGACTAGAATGGAAGGTTTCAGTCATTATCAAAATCCGGAGGTCTGAACCCGTAGGTTCCAGAGTTCTTCCATGTCTCATCACCGTCTCCACGCCATCGCCACAGATCCATCCACCAGCAGTGCAGCCGGAGGAGTCGTCATCGGACACTGACCTTTCCCAGACTTAAGAATTTCTTCACCATGAAATTCCAGTATTGAGCCCCATTGGCCTGAATGCCAAGTGATTCAACACCCCACCAAGTGGTCGGGCCTAAGTACCAACCATTGGCCCAAGCTATCACGGCAGATACCCCTGACCAGCCCCGAGGAAACTGGTTCCCATAGGGAGACGGGTGGCGGAGCCCAATTTGTAGAAACAGGGGTGGCACGAGTAGTCTTGGGTCGCCATGAGTGGAGAGAGGCTATAAGAGATGCATCACCCACCCTTTCTAGGGTCTAATGTGGTACCAGGCTTGGCTACTTTAGCATGGTACTGCCACACTACCTCAAACACCTGGAAACCTTCCTCCTATATCAGACCCATATCCCCCAGTACAGTGGTACAAAAAAAAAATTTTATGCTTGATCTCATTTAGTCATTGGCCATCCGAGGTGTCGTTATTTTTAGTTATTTACGTAAAATTAGTCAAAATATGGAATTTATACATGGGCTCAGAACTATTCTAAAATCAAAGAAAAAGAGATAAAAAAAAGAGAATTAATTAAAATATGAAATTTGTTTACATTTTTAAATAAAGATTACGTTATATGTTAAAATTGGTGCCTCTGTCCCCTCCCGTGGACACCCCATTCTACCCTTATTGTCTTCCCTTATGGAGACAGAGGGCTGAGATGTTATTGTTGAGGTGTCCGTGTTTTGTTGCATTGTTGTATATATGTTATGTTGTGAAGTTTATGTTGATGTGTTTATTGTGTTGTTTTTAGTGTCCGTGTTGTGTTATCTAAGTCAGGGGTAGGTCGCTCCCGGTAGGTCCCACCCGCCACC